>CAJNDS010002057.1:247512-275012 GCA_905221605.1 Symbiodinium natans
TGCGTCCCTATAAACCCAGCGTAAGCACAAGCATGCAACACTAACATGTCTCTTTGTGCGCAGACACGTCATACGTATAAAACATATGAAGACATAATATATGATGTGTATGGTCACACGCTCCGCGGGCCTCGTGCCCCCTCCCCGAGTAGTCATATTATGGAAGTTGAAGACAATTGAGGGGAGGGGAGCCGACGCAGCGCTCGAGGTTCCCCGACTGGCCTCTGAGGTGAGGAGGCCGCAAGATGCCAGCGCTTGCGACAGGCTCAGGACAGCCTGGGGGGGGGGTCTTATGCAGGCCGGAGGCCACCCTGGCAGGGGGGTTGGTCTGGGCTCTCACAGCAACTGGAACATCGCTACGCCGCTACTGGTTTGGCCTCGATATCGTCCTCGGCCTGGCTGCAAGACGAGCAAATTGCCGAAGCATTTTCGGCCAGTGAATCTGCTTCATACGGCAGATCCAAGTCACTCAGGACATACCCCAAACAAGTGCGAGCATCACGACATTTAACATTTACGACATAAGCTCGCACAGCAGTCAAGAGTGAAGAGATCGAAAGATCTGAGGCTGTGGCGGCTGTCTGCAACCTCGGACCACACTGATTGCAGGAAGATCGCAAATGCACGCTGAAACACTTGCCATGCTGATCCTTGCTACAGGATTGCAGGGCAACATGTTCTGGGTTTATGCTCATCAGCCGTGCATGGCTAATCCTCGTGTTGGCTGAGAGCACCCCGACTTAGGCATGGACTTAGTCATGGCACGGCGAAATGTCTTCCTGCCAGCGATTGCGCATCATGGTGTATGAACCCATTTCTGCGAACCTGCCATCATCATGAATTCCGCATTCGCCGCGCAGCTTCCATTTAGACTTCCAGCAGATCGCAGACGGCCGACGCCGACTAACGAGCAAATTTGAGAAGACATCAAAGCATAGGCAAAACATAGGTTTTCCTAGGAGGAACCTTCTTCACTGATGCAAGTTGTCTTGGAAGGTATGGCAGTACGACACAGCAAAGTGTCTGGGGGCCTCCTTGGGTCGTTTTGTGCGGCTTCGAAAGGCCCCCCCCAATCAACCCATGTGCTGTCATGCCCAGGCAGTCGGAGCCCCTGAATTTCTTAGTTTCGTTCTGCTTTTTTGTCTCGCACTTGTTTTGGGTATCAGCTCTTCAGCCGACTCATTGTCTTAAGCGCAGATGTGTTCTCTTTAGCAGCTCTTTGTTTCTGCAGAAAGAGCCGCCATTTGGTCTTCATTTGCTGTTGGTGGGCCTCCTCTTTCAGAACCCTGCCGGTCCAAATGGCGGGACCTTCAAAACCCAATCTCAAGGAAATCGGGGGCCTCAACTTTACGAGAACCCAAGGGCACCCTGACGTGGAATTTCTGCTTTCTTAGCCAGCGCTCTCACTGCATGCCAGTCTATGCTGGCTGCAGAGCACCGGGCACCGCCGCACACATGTTTCCTTTTCCTGTCCATGCGAAGCAAATCGCTTGTATTCGCCTTTTTCTGAAGGACTCTCTGAATTTCCGGGACCCCTGATGAACTCCGGATGCCGAGCGTGTGTTATTTCAATCCCGGCAGTCCCCATCAACGGAGCTCCATGAGCTTCCAGTTCGACGAGTCACCAGGCGACCTGAGATCTAGGGCTGAGCTGAGCCCGCCTCAGGCGAGTCCCACGGATGACAAAGGAACTGCTGATGGATCCTCTGGGTACTAAAGGGTACTAAAGAGCAAAAGGTGCGGGAAACGTTGGTGTGCCCAAATCGTTGGGACTTGAGTGAGCCTGAGTGCCATGGCATTGGCCAAGCCCTGAAGGGTGAGGTTGCCCATCTGCGAGGCAGCCGTGACAACGGGAATCTCGATGACCACGCCATCCTGATGTGAGCAATCGATGCTCCGACTACCTGGACGGCTATTTGTGGCTTTGCGCGTTTGTCTCAGGATATCTCAGGTCTCAAGATCCCCTCTTCTTCCCTTCCTGCGCCCCACGCCTGAAGACGAAGGCGTGCAGAGCTTCACGCCTGACATCACTGGGCCGCTAAACAAATTAGGCAGCGGAACATTGGAGACTCCTGAGCTTGGCACGAGGTTGGAGAGGGCCTGCTCCTGCATACAGGTCGAACTGCATCGACCCGCATTTACAAACTGGAGTGGGGCTGCGGGAAGCCGGGAGGGGGCAGCGAAAGGGGACGCTTGCGACCCGGGCCCATCGCATCCAGTACATGACATGCTGAAGCAAAGCGGACTTTGCTCTTGAACCAACTATGTGGTAAACTGGTAAATTACCGCTGCTGATCCTTCTCCTTGCTTCCTGCACACATAACCTCCCAAGAGGGGTCGCCCGAAAGGGTGCGTGCCCCTTCTTCTCCGAAGTCTTCTTCCCCGTGCTGCAGCGCGCCCCCAGGTCAAGGCTCGCGACCCTTTCTGGTTTTTCGCAGCACGCACACGCATCTCCTTCCCGACATGTTGGAGGGAGCATCAATGGTGAGTAGTGTCTAGCTGGAAGGGCACAACTTTAAGCTTTGGCGGGGCCTGCAGGAGTCCCGCCATGAGTGCAGAGTGGCAGAGTGCCAGAAACTCGGATGAAAGCAAGGTAGGCTATCAAGATGCTTTACGAAAATGGCTGGGAAGCTGAACAGCCTCAGCGCACCCAGGGCCAAGAATAACAAAATGCCCACGGTAGCAAACATGAATGGAGCCAGATTCATGGCTGCATGATGAAAGCCAGTTGCGCCGTCCTGCCAATCCGACAAAGTCTCTCTCGCCTTCACAAGAACCGGGCACAGTTCAGCCGACTGCTTTCAACTGCGTGCGGATCGTCTGGATCGTTGATGAGAACCACAATTTCGGGACATGGCCTGCTCCGTGAGCGCAGTGAGTGGTGGCGTCTGCAAGTGACTCGCGCTGGTGAAGCTTCGACCTCACGAAAGCATAATGTAATAATGATAGTGCAATACTGACGTACAGATGGGCGTGTGCGTGCGTGCACGGAGCTTCTGATGCGCAAGACACCCCACTCGTTTTTGCGGAGGCACCACTGTTGGCAATATTCTGCTCGTTGGGCTCGCGAATACCTCGCACAGTTCTGCACACGCAAGTCGCCCCTCGACAAACCTCGTTGGCCGCTGAACGATCTGCGCACGAGCTCCTTCCGCCTTCGCGGCTTCAAGCCTGACACAGCTTTTGCAGCACAGGACGCCAATTTTGGAGATAAAATCTCACGGCCGTGTTCGGCAAATTTCTCCCACCCACTCGTCACGAGCTTCAGAAAAACATCAAACCACCACACGGAATGAAAATGGAGGCCAGGAGTTCAGCAGAAGCTTCTCAAAGAGTACCGCCACGGCCGGTGACTGCACTGTGTTGCTCAGTCCTCGCATGGCGAAGTTCAAGAGTCGATTCATCACATGTACTGACATGTATGTTCGGCGGCAAAGCCCCTTCAAGAAGTCAGCTGGATGGGATGGCACAGATAGCCGGGGGTGATGCCCATAAAGGCGATCAAGCAGCCATTCTCCCCCCCCTTCAGCCCGTTAGGCATCCTTGGGCGGTGAGCTGCATGGCTTTGGCTTTGCCACTGGCAGCTGCAGCTGCGGCAATCATCCTCATGGCTTCCATCGGGGCGCATGTCGGCATGAAATGCAATGAACTTGCATCTCACCGGTCGTCGGGGTACCGATTAACCCCGCAGTCAGTGAAACTGGGTCAGGGATCTGCCTTCAACGCTCTTTTCTGATATGTCTGATGCATTCTGATGCCAAGAACTCCCTGACACATCTGAAAACCTGAGAAGTTTTCAAATCCCGATCTTGAAGTCTAGCAGTGCTAAGATGTCACAGAGCCGCCGGCGACACTTCGCCCAGCACGAGCAGAGTTGCAAAGGCCTGGCGCGGGGCTTGGAACTTTCTGATCTACTTAGGCGAAGGCGCAAGAAAAGCTAACTTTTGACAACCTCACCGGAATCACCAGCAACTCCAAAACTGCGTGGTGCGTACTATAGATTCTCCAAGTGGCGGCTCTCTCTCGCTCTCTCGCTCCTCTCTCTCGCTCGCTCGCTACAGACTTCGCCGCCACAAAGGGCTGTGTGAACCAACACAAACGATGTGGGAATTGCAAACTTCCTACTCCATGACAGCCTGCCACAGGTTCGCCATGCTCTGCGCTGAAAGTGTATGCATCTTCCGCCTGCTTTGGCATCGAGGCAGAGCACTGTTAATTGCATTGCCATGCAGAGAGCAGCACCGACACACAAGAACCGAGGGCACCACGCTGACATCAAGCTGGTGCCCTTCAGAAGCAGGCTGCTCCTTGTCGGGGAATTTACATCCCTGCATGGTGAGTAGACGGCAATGGCTTCCAGCTTGCTTCTCCGGCAAGCCTCTGCCCAGCCACGGCAGAGGTTCACCTGCGTCCAGAGAGAGCTCCCTGTCCTTGAACAATGCCCAGGCACCGATTTTCGCCGGGCGATGCGCATGTGAGCAAGTCACTGGTCCGTCACGGCCGATATTACGGCAGCGAATGACGGCGAGATCTCCAGAGCAAGACGTAGGCAAAACCGCACCAAGCACAAGCCAAAGGGCCCAGAAAAGACGATTTCGGTTGCCACAAACAGGCTGTGGAAGTGGACCCAGCTGGCCACTGCTGGCCACTGCCCGGCTCAGCTTGGTGTTTTTAAGATGCATGAATTCGCGGAGTGCAGGCCTTTATAGCCACATGTGCACAGACCGCCCGCAAGGCTAGGCACTCGGTGCCAGGACGGCCTCTGGGATGCCGGAGGGGCTCCGGATGCCGGGATCCCGAGTCGCTGCTTGACAAATGAGCAGAGACCGGTTTGTGTTGGCTTCGCCATTTTCGGCCCTTTCGGCTATTGGCTCTTCTTCTCATGCTTTCCATTGGTGGGAAGGCTTGTGCCTTAGATGAAGATCAGAACCAATCAAAGCCACCTCAAAGCCACCAGGCAGCAGGAGCGGAACGACTGGAACAGCTGGCACGGAACCGAGGCACCGTTTGCATGGCAGCTTTTGCCGTTCGTCCCCACGTTCACAGAACCGTCATTGTCAGCCTTGCATTCCTCTCCATTGCTCGCATTGCTCGCCTGACGGGCACCAGTTCACTGAGCGCTTGTCTTTAAGTCTTTGCAGCCGAAGGCACCAGAGGTTCGGCTGCGTCTGCTTTCAACGGTTGTCCTGCTGCAGAGGAATTGTCACAATGTCTGTCCAGCTACCTCGCTCAGCTCCACATTCGCAGCTCTGGGCCAAGCATAGATCAAGCATGCACAATTCAGACACAGCACTTGGGTGTCTTAGTCGTGAACAATTTACAGTAGTTGGAAGGACCCGCATTGGCGGACCACGTCCTTGCTTGGATTTGTCCACGCGCAAGGCAACCCAAACCTCAGAACAGCCAATGTCTCTGCTTCCGGGTCCAAAGCATAATTCAAGGCCAGCCTACTGGAAGAGAGGAATCACATTAAACACAAGTAAACCTCGAGCCCTCACGATTTTTCTGCCCAGCCACGGCGGAGTTGCACTTGAAACCGCTGCCGAAGGAGATCTGCAAGATACGCTCCCCTGGGTGCAAATCCTCAGATAGCAGCAATCTTGCCAAAACGGACAGCAAAAACACGCGACGAGTCCCCAAGAAAGGCCGTGGAGTACGATTCGCTTGATGCTGCCTCCTCCCTTGCTTTTTGCAGGATGAGGTTTCATGGTTATGCTTTGCCATCCGCCTAGCTGACAATGCCGCAATGCAGGGCAACACTACTCACTACTGGGCACCGGCAGACAATCTGCGCGACCCATGGTGCGCAACCAGAAATCCCAACAAGAGCCAGTGACCCGAGGCACGCCAAATCTCTCAATCCAGTCGGTCTCATACCAGATTGAAGACGAGGAAGTGTTCCCCCAGTCATGAAGGGTCTGGACCGACCTTGAAGCCAACATGGCACAGACGAGGGATAACCTTCTGAGCCACCATTGGCAATATTGCACTGTCTGGGCCATTCCACATACATACTGTACAATACATATACATGTACATGTACATGTACATACACATCAACATATGCATATGCATATACATTGACATAGGCTTAGACATAGACATAAACATAGACATCTACATATGCATATACATACACATATACATGTACACATGTACATGTACAGATACACATACATATACACATACATATACATATACATATACATATACATATACATATACATATACATGTACATGTACATGTACATATACATATACATACATGCGTACATATTCGCTCTTGAACGCAAGCGCAAAATATATACATATACATCTTATATATATATACATATGTGTGCATATGTGCTCATATCGACCTATATATGTAGATGTATGTAGGACCTTTATGCGTTATTTGACGGTCCTGCTTCGCCTTCCAAAATTTTAAGGATTTTAAGGAATTTAGGGGTTTTCCAAAATTTTAAAAGCCCGGACCTTTCAAAATTTTAAGGATTTTAAGGAATTTAAGGCCTTTTAAATTTCTTAAAATCCTTAAAATCTTAAAAATTTTGAAAGAAAATTAAATTATTTTCCGGAAAGAGGCAGGCCCATTTAAAATTTTAAAAATCCTTAAAATCCTGAAAACCCTTAAAATTATGAAAGCCCGGACCTTTCAAAATTTTAAGTATTTTAAGGAATTTAAGGCCTTTTAAATTTCTTAAAATCCTTAAAATTTTGAAAGAAAATTAAATTATTTTCCGGAAAGAGGCAAGCCCATTTAAAATTTTAAAAATCCTTAAAATCCTTAAATTTTGAAAGCCCGGGCCTTTCAAAATTTTAAGGATTTTAAGGAATTTAAGGCCTTTTAAATTTCTTAAAATCCTTAAAATTTTGAAAGAAAATTAAATCATTTTCCAGAAAGAGGCAGGCCCATTTAAAATTTTAAAAATCCTTAAAATCCTTAAAATCCTTAAAATCCTTAAGATCCTTAAAATTTTGAAAGCCCGGGCCTTTCAAAATTTTAAGGATTTTAAGGAATTTAAGGCCTTTTAAATTTCTTAAAACCCTTAAAGTTTGAAAGAAAATTAAAATATTTTCCGGAAAGAGGCAGGCCCATTTATAATTTTAAAAATCCTTAAAATCCTGAAAACCCTTAAAATTTTGAAAGCCCGGACCTTTCAAAATTTTAAGGATTTTAAGGCCTTTTAAATTTCTTAAAATCCTTAAAATCTTAAAAATTTTGAAAGAAAATTAAATTATTTTCCGGAAAGAGGCAGGCCCATTTAAAAGTTTAAAAATCCTTAAAAACCTTAAAATCCTTAAAATTTTGAAAGCCCGGACCTTTCAAAATTTTAAGGATTTTAAGGAATTTAAGGCCTTTTAAATTTCTTAAAATCCTTAAAATCTTAAAAATTTTGAAAGAAAATTAAATTATTTTCCGGAAAGAGGCAGGCCCATTTAAAATTTTAAAAATCCTTAAAATCCTTAAAATCCTTAAAATCCTTAAAATTTTGAAAGCCCGGGCCTTTTAAAATTTTGAGGATTTTAAGGAATTTAAGGCCTTTTAAATTTCTTAAAATCCTTAAAATTTTGAAAGAAAATTAAATTATTTTCCGGAAAGAGGCAGGCCCATTTAAAAGTTTAAAAACCCTTAAAATCCTTAAAATCCTTAAAATTTTGAAAGGTTGGGGCTTTCAAAATTTTAAGGATTTTAAGGATTTTTAAAATTTTAAATGGGCCTGGCTCTTTCCGGAATATATTTTAATTTTATTTCAAAATTTTAAGGGTTTTAAGGATTTTTAGGAATTTAAAAGGCCTTAAATTCCTTGAAATCCTTAAATTCCTTAAAATCCTTAAAATTTTGAAAGCCCCAACCTTTCAAAATTTAAAGGATTTTAAGGATTTTGAAAATTTCAAATGGGCCTGACTCTTTCCGGAATATATTTTAATTTTATTTCAAAATTTTAAGGATTTTAAGGATTTTTAGGAATTTAAAAGGCCTTAAATTCCTTAAAATCCTTAAAATTTTGAAAGCCCCAACCTTTCAAAATTTTAGGATTTTAAGGATTTTTAAAGGATTTTAAGGATTTTTAAAATTTTCAATGGGCCTGCCTCTTTCCGGAAAATAATTTAATTTTCTTTCAAAATTTTAAGGAGTTTAAGGATTTTAAGAAATTTAAAAGGCCTTAAATTCCTGAAAATCCATAAAAAATTTGAAAGGTCCGGGCTTTCTAAATTTTAAGGGTTTTAAGGTTTTTAAGGATTTTTAAAGTTTTAAATGGGCCTGCCTCTTTCCGGAAAATAATTTAATTTTCTTTCAAAATTTTAAGGATTTTAAGGATTTTAAGAAATTTAAAAGGCCTTAAATTCCTTAAAATCCTTAAAATTTTGAAAGGTCCGGGCTTTCAAAATTTTAAGGATTTTAAGGTTTTTAAGGATTTTTAAAATTTTTGAATGGGCTAGCCTCTTTCCGGAAAATATTTCAATTTTCTTTCAAAATTTTAAGGATTTAAAGGATTTTAAGAAATTTAAAAGGCCTTAAATTCCTTAGGCCTTAAATTCCTTAAATTCCTTAAAACCCTTAAAATTTTGAAAGGCCCGGGCTTTCAAAATTTTAAGGATTTTAAGGATTTTAAGGATTTTAAGGATTTTTAAAATTTTAAATGGGCCTGCCTCTTTCCGGAAAATAATTTAATTTTCTTTCAAAATTTTAACGATTTTAAGAATTTAAAAGGCCTTAAATTCCTTAAAATCCTTAAAATTTTGAAAGGTCCGGGCTTTCAAAATTTTAAGGGTTTTCAGGATTTTAAGGATTTTTAAAATTTTAAATGGGCCTGACTTTTCCGGAAAATAAATTCATTTTTCAATAGTTTTACTGAGTTTGTTTTTTATTTTACTCTCTATCTCCTCATTTTTTAGGCATGAAGAGAAGCATAGTCGCCATAGACCGTGGGAGGGAGAGGGCCTCTTGGCTTGCCCATCTCTTTCTCCGTTTAGACAAGAACATAATCTGGAGAGAAGGGGGGCTTACACCTTCTTCTCACCATGCTCCTCGCTCTTCTCTCTTCCCCGCCCCCCTCTCGCGCTCTGTTTTTCTTTCTTTCAGCGGGCTTGAGGGCAAGGTTTTCCCCACCCCCACCCCCACGCATCACTCTCTCTCTCTCTCTCTTTCTCACTCTCTGTCTCTGTCTTTCTTTTCTCTTCTGAGTGGTATGTCTCGTAGAACTAGAAGGGGGGGAGAGTGAGAGGAATGAAAGGAAGAACTATAAAGAAAAAGATTTGAAGAAGGAGAGGGAGAATGAGACATCGCCCCGTCGCTCTTGCTATCGATCTTACTCTCTCTATCTCTATCTCTATCTCTCTCTCTCTCTCTCTCTCTCTCTCTCTCTCTCTTTCTTATCTGAGTGGTACGTCTCGTAGAGTTGGAAGAGGAGGAGGAGGAGGTTGAAAGGAATGGAAAGGAAGAAAGAGATTTGCTGAGGCAGAGCGGGAGTGAGATTGCTGAAAAGAAAAAACAGATTAGGCTTCTCACGGCCTTCTTGTCCACAGGATAGGCTTTGAATAGTAAAACAAGGACAAGTGCTCACATTGTACCTAAAGGTCCATGGCACATAAGGGGTATATACGGGGTCCCCTTTTGAGGGCCCATGTTAAGGGACCATGAAACTACCCTAAGATACACCTTCTTCTTACCATGCTCCTCCCTCTTCTCTCTTCCCCACCCCCCTCTCGCGCTCTGTCTTACTTTCTTTTTTCAGCGGGCTTCAGGGCAAGGGTTTTCCTCCATCTCTCACTTATTCTTTGTTTTCTGAGTGGTATGTCTCGTAATTAGAATTGGAAGAAGCGCAGGAGGGTGAGAGGAATGGAAAGAAGAACTACAAAGAAAGAGACTTGCAGAAGAAGAGAGGGAATGAGACAGGGCGAGACATAGAGAGAAGCATAGGCCGTGGGAGAACAAGAGAGATAGGGTCTCTTGGCTTTCCCCTTCTCAGGTTCACATTAGTTTTCTTTCTTGCAAAAGAGAAGGGTAAGAAGATAGTAGAGAGGTTGAGCTTACATTTCTTCCTACCTTGCTTCTCCCTCTACCTCTGCTCTTTTTCTCCGTCTCTCGCTCCTACTCTCGCTTTCGGTCTCGTTTTTTCTTTGTCGGGCTGTCTCTCTCTCTCTCTCTCTCTCTCTCTCTCTCTCTCTCTCTCTCTCTCTCTCTTTCTTTTCTTTCCTGATTAGTATGTGTCGTAGAATTAGAAGAGGGGCAGGAAGGTGAGAGGAATGAAAAGGAAGAACTACAAAGAAAGCGATTTGCAGAAGAGGAGAGCGAATGAGACAGGGCGAGGCATTGAGAGAAGCAGGGAGAAAACGAGGGAGAGGGTCTCTTGGATTTCCCCTTCCAAAGTCCATATCAGGTTTTTCTTGCAAAAGAAAGATAAGAAGATAAAGGAGAAGAGGAGCTTACATGTCTTCTTACCTTGCTCCTCCCTCTTCTCTCCTCTATCACCCCTTTCTGCTTCTACTGGCTCGCTCTCTCTCTCTCTCTCTCTCTCTCTCTCTCTCTCAATCTCTCTCTCTCTCTCTCTCTCTCTCTCTCTCTTCTTCTGCTGGGCATGAGGGGCGTACGCCTTCCGCGCGCCAAAGTGCGCCCGAGTCTGCTCAGTCCAGACTTGACTTTGGGAGATTCGGTTCGGTGATAGCTTGTCAGTTCCCTTACTCCCCTACACCTATCCCTGTCCCTGACCCACAAACTGCACATAAACGCTAAACAGAGATGTGGAACCGACTGCTGCGCAGTCGACCTCTCAGCTATTGCTGTCTCCCCGCCCGGCGTCGTGAGACGTTCCCCTGGCGTTTGCCCCAAGCGGACCTTACCTATAAGGCCAACTGAGGTTACCGCTATATTTCTTCTGTCACTCTCTCTATCTCTTCTTTTCTTTTATGGGCCGTATGTCTTGTACAAGTGGAAGACGAGAAGGAGGGTGAGCTATTAGATTTGCTGAAGCAGAGAGGGCGTGAAACAGGGCGAGGCAGAGAGAGAAGCATAGACCGTGGAAGCTCTTGGCTTTCCCCTTCTGAAGTCCGTATCAGTTTGCTTTTTTGTTGAAGAGAAAGAGAAACAAAGAAGAGAGAACAGGAATTTACATGTTCTTCCTAACTTGTTCTTGTCCCTCCCTCTTCTCTCCCCCCTCACCCTGTCTCTCTGCACGGGAATGTGGAATGAGATGAAGGCAGCGTCCCCTGGAGGGACCTGCCCCTCACAAGAAAAAGCCCGAGCATCAGCTTCCAAATAAACCCTGTCTCAACCACCCCCCACCCCCTTTCCCCTAGGTTTCGTATACTTTCTGCAGTAAGGATGTGATGCCCAATTGCTTTGACAAGTATCATATAAGACCTTATGTGCTTAATTGGAAAGCGAGCAATATCCGGTAACCTTGTTGGGAGATTTGTGGGAAACATTGAGAGTGAAAAGCAAGATGCTTGCGATCAATTCCTAGCAGCCTGTTGGAAGGTCCCAGGAAGTAGTGAAAGGATATATGCTCCAAGTATTCTCGTGTCCCCGGGACTTACAGTAAATCATTCGTCTTCTTTGCGTGTTTTTCTTTTCCTTCTTTCTTCCTTTCTTACCTCGATTTCGCCCATTCTCTGTCACTTTCTCTCAACAGCTCTCGCCCCTTCCCGCTCATGGTTCCATGCCCTACCCTTGCCTCCTTTCAAATGAATAGGCAAGAAGAGAGTAAGAGAGGAGAGGGAGACCCGTCCCCTACCCTTCCCTTTTTCGATACCCTTTTAAGAATAAGAAAGAGAAGAACAAGAGAAAAAAGTGAGAAGAGGAGGAAGGTAGGCAGAGGAAGAAGGACTTCCTCCCTTTCATTTGGCTTTGTCTTACATTTCGTTTTTGCCCTCTTCTGCCATCTCTTTTCTCAATGTCTTGCTGTCTCTCACTGTAAGGAAAGGAAGAGGCGAGGAGGAGGAGGGGAGGGGAGGAGAGGAGAGGCAATGGGTGCTGCTGGAAGCTCTTGTTGCAGGACATTCTGCAAGCCTTGAAGGCACCGACATTCGGGAGGCTCCCGGGAGGCCTGGAGGCTGAGACACAAAACGGGATGAGAAAAAGCCTCGCTCGTGGTTCTGCACACACCCGCAGCCCAATGTTGGCTTTTCCGTTTGCAGCGTCACCCCCGCAACATACCAGGGGTGGGGGAAAGTTCTAAACGCATGCCCCTCAGGGGCGGTCCCTTCGGGGATCATATGCTCGGAAGAAGAAGAGATGGAGAGAAACAACAACAACGAGAAAGGAGGAGATGATGAGAGAGCGGGCCTCTTGCTTGCCCTGAGCTCTCTGTTCCTTGCAGTTCTCCTTTCTTATGCAAAAAGAAGAAGAGAAGAATATGGCAAGAGAAGGGAAAGCAAGAGAGAGCCGAGCGAAGGAGCAAAACAAACTTTCTTCTGCCCGCCGTCTTCCTCCATCTTCTCTTGTCCCTCTCGTTCTGTTCTTTCCTTATTCTTCGAAGAATGTTGTTGAGAGGAGGGGAGGAAGGGAAGAGGAGAGCGGGGGTGACAAACAAAGGAGGGGCAGAGTGAGGAGGAGTTTGCCCGTCGCCTCAACTCACCCGGAAGCGCTCAACGGGTCCGGAGGACCAAGATCTGTCCCTCTTTGTGAGGAAAGGAAGAGGCGAGGGGAGGGGAGGAGAGGCAATGTCTCATGGCGAGCTGGGAGGGAGGGTCTCTCTCTCTCTCTCTCTCTCTCTCTGTCTGTCTCTCTTTCTCTTCTTCTTCCGCTGGGCTTGAAACTTTCCCTCTCTCTCTTCTTTCTATCAGTTCTTTGTATTGTTCTCACCTTTCCGGGATCTGTTTCTATTTTTCTGCGTACCTTCTTCGCCTTAGCTCTTCACCAGAAAGGAAAGAATATGAAAGAAGGAGAGTGGCAGAGAGGTGAGAGGAAGGACAGAAGGCGAGTGAATAGGAGAACTCTTCCTCCGAATCTCGCGGCTACCAGTCCTCTTCTCCTTTTTCTTCCAACGCAGCTCGTCTTGGTTTATCACTTATGAAACGTGAGAGAAGAACAAGGAATGAACAGAGGCGGAGGACAAGGCCCTGCTGCTTTTTCATCCCCTCCCCCCTCCCTCTCTCTCTCTCTCTCTCTCTCTCTCTCTCTCTCTCTCTCTCTCTCTCTCCCTATTCTCTTTTCCCTTTTCTCTTTCTCTTTTACTTGCTCCCTTTCTTTCTGTCTTTCTTTCCCTGGCTCTTGTTCTCCTTCTACCGTTCTCGGATTCGCTTCTTTTTCTCTTGTCTTTTCCCTTACTCCCTTGTCTGCTTCCAGCAGTAGAGAGGGAGGGAGGGAGGGAGATAGGGAGAGAGAGAGAGAGGGATGAAGAGAGCAACGAAGACAAGAAAAGAAAAGATGATGAGAGCGAGGCCTCTTGCTTGCCCTGAGCTCTCCGCTCCTTTCATTCCTTTCTTACGCAGAGAACAGGGAGAAAAGAAGATGAAGAAGGCAACGGAAGAAAAGGCGAGAGAGCCGGGCGAAGGAGGAGTTCACCCTTCCTCTCCCCACCGTCTTCCTCCGTCTTGTCTCTTCCTTTCTGTTCTCTGTTATTCCTCACTCTTTGCAGAAATGGAAAGGAGGTGAGGAAGGAAAGAGGAGAGGGGAGGGATGATAGCGCAAGAGATGGCAAAGCAAGGAGGATGAATGAGAGCTGAAAGGAAGGACAGAGGGTGATTGAAGAGGAGAACTCCTCCTCCGAATCTCGCGGCTACCAATCCTCTTCTCCTTTGTCTTCCCACGCAAGCTCGTTTTGGGTTTTCACCAATGAGACAGGAGGGAAGAACAAGGATGAACAGAGGCGGAGGACAAGGCCCTGCTGCAATCTTCATCTCCTCCTCTTTTCATCCCACCCTCCCCTCTCTCTCTTTTTGTGTGTTTTTTTCTCTCTCTCTCTCTCTCTCTCTCTCTCTCTCTCTCTCTCTCTCTCTCTCTCTTACTTTCTCTAACTTTCTCTCTTTCTTTCTCTCTTTCTTTCGGTCTTTCTTTCTTGCCCTTGTTCTCCTTCTGCCATTATCGGATTCGCTCTCTTTTTCTCTTGTCTTTTCCCTTATTCCCTTCTTCCTTGTGCATCGTCCTTCTGACTGAGAAAGGGAAGAGGGAGAAAAGGGAGGGGAAGAGAAGGGAGAGGAAGAGTGGGAGAAAGATAAACGTCAAGTCAAAGGTAAGAAGCGGGAAAGAGAAGCGGAAAAGGGATGTTGCAGAAGTAGAGAGGGAGGAAGAGAGATAGAGAGAGAGAGAGTGACAGAGAGGAGAGAGAGAGAGAGAGAGAGATGAAGCGAGCAATGAAGACGAGGAAGCAAAGATGATGAGAGCGAGGGCCTCTTGCTTTCTCTGAGATCTCCGTTCGCTTCATTCCTTTCTCATGAAGAGAACAGGGAGAAGAGAAGAGGAAGAACGGCAAAGGAAGAGAAAGCGAGGGAGCCGAGCGCAGGAGGAGTTCACCACACCATCTTCCTCCATCTTATCTCTTCCTTTCTGTTCTATGCTGTTCCTTACTCTTTGCAGAAATGGAAAAGAGGGGAGGAAACAATATAGGAGAGGGGAGGGATGAGAGAGCAAGAGATGGCAGAGAGAGCAGAGAGAGAGAGAGAGAGAGAGAGAGAGAGAGAGAGAGAGAGAGAGAGAGAGAGAGAGGGAGGACAAGAGATACATCGCAAGAGGGAAGGAAAGGAGAGAGAGAACCACATCGAGAGGATGTGGCATGTTCCCTTTCCCTTTCGATCGTGCTGGTCAAAGATGAAGGCAAAAAGAATAGAGAAGAAGGGTCAAACAAAGGAAGGCAGAGAGGGAAAGCCACGACTATGAAGAATTCGACATGTCCATCTCCACGTATATTCCTTTGTCATCACTTCCTTTCTTTGTGTCTTCACGGAACATGCTAGAGATTCAAGGACGAAAGAGAAATGACTGACCTATTCTTGATGGTTCCGGTCTGGGCGCCGAGATGTTTATCATATGGTACGTGGGCTACCGTAAATCCCAAACCCCAAGCCCTTTTGCAAAGAGTTGCTTGAAACTTGAAACTTGGAACAACAAACATTAAATCATACTCTATATCTGATACTTGCAAAGTCATTGTTTAAATAAGAAACGAAAGGGATCGCCAAATAATACGTAAAGGTCCATGCCACATATGTAGATATGACTTAAGGTATGTATATTTAATTAATGAAAAACACATATAAATGTATAGAGGCACGAGTCGCCAACATCTTTTTGTTTCTTTCTGTGTTGGGGTTTTGGCAGATCCCGGGGCCGGCCTTCGGGACTTCGGGTTCTGTACCTCGACATTACTAGAGTTGATCTGCCATAGTATTGAATACGCCGCTTCCGCAAGTAGCTTCCGCCCTTTCTGAGCGTCCCAGTATTTTGACAGAACTCCTTGGGAACTTTCGCGTGCTGCTACTGCGTGCGAGGCGCGGTCTGATTTGGCGATCAGAGAGATTGAGATTCTGCTGCACGCCCTCAATGACGGCACGTCCACCTTCCAGGGAACTTGGGCGCAGGATTAAGGTTTCGGAGTGGTCTGGCGTGGGGATATGAAGCATTTTGTCTTCAAAGACTGGCCTGCATGTATGCAGAAGTGGTCGATGCCTTATGACACATGGCTGCGTTTCACTGGGCATGCACTTCACATCACTTCACCTTCCCTCTCCAGACATACCAAGAGTACAGTCGACAGGTCGGCATCACTTGGCTTCATCATACGATCGGCTCGAAACCTCTGATTGGCCCGTTCTTTTTTGGCCCGCATGGGTCTCTGGTGGGCCGATGTTCGGCTTCGAGTGTGGCTGACAGCTGGGCGGAGGTGACCCCAAGCTAAGCGAATGCTGGGGTGCTGTGGTGTGCTCCGCTTAGCTTTGCCAACTTGGTGATACGCAAATACCTCCCTCAGAGGGCGCTTTTTGTGTAGTCTGCGAAGGTCTGCAAGCTCTGTGGGGGCAGTTGGCCAGGTACGCCTTGCCAACCTGATAGCTCCAGCGCCTGCACTATGCTAGCAAACCTGAGATGGTGGCACATGCAGATGCGATGAGCGAAAAGGAGCATCACAAGTGGCTCACTGGGGCTAAGAGCTAACCGCAAGCTCAGGAAAGCGACACATCCATATGGCACCCAGTGCCCAGGCCATGCCTCAGCGTGGCACAACCCGGTGCAGGAGACTATGCAGCAACCATGACTACGATTGAGCTAATCTTCGACTGCGCACGAGGCAGATTTGAATGACGAAGTGAAAACTTGATCTTGCTGAACGTTGGGTGCGCAGATGCTGTTTGTCACTGGCATTTTCGCAAAAGACTTCTCCTCCGGCTTCGTAGTAGTCGTGGTGGTGGTATACCTGAAGCATATTCATCAGCATCCCCGCCAGCATGTTACGGTGGAATCCCATCGCAGCTTCAAGCGATGGGGTGTTGGAGCATGAGCGGGCGGCTGTGGCCTATCAATTTCCGGCACAGACATTAAGGTGAGGCACCGTATATCAGGCTGGCAAAGATACTTTTTGCTGTGGTATGCGCAGTTCAGGTCCTTGAATGGCCAGCATCCACTCTTGCTCTGTGCATCACATCATGCATGCCAAGTTGGCGCCCTGTGTGTGAATCGGCCCATTATCGGAGCAGGTGCTTCTGTGCAGACATCCAGTCGCTAGCTCCGTCAACGAACCCAGCCAGCGTTAGCCAGGCATCATTGAAATGTATGGCGTCAGGATTGGTTATTGGAGCACCAATACCCAAGAAGCAGTTGGCATGATAGTCACCTTGTGTTTGCACGAGCGAATGTTGACTGCAGCTGCACCAAACGATGCTGCGTGATGCTGCCAGACGTCCATTGGGCTCACCGAACTTCACCCCTTTGAGCCACCACCTCGACATCACCGACTTCAGCCACACTGAAACACATCGGGAACCAACCTACACTGTGTCTATCTGCACCAAATGACTCACTCCCATCGATCGTCACCCACATCGACTGACCTTGGTGCAGGACCATGCCGGCCATGTGTTCAACACAGTTTAACACTGGTAAATAAGGGTTTAAACCAAACCAGGTGAGCCCGTTCTGCTGTGAAGCCACCTTTTGATTCGGAGTTCATCGGGTGATTGGTGCACCCGCCACAGCCATTCTTGGGCTGGGTGACATCAACAATCCTCGGCAAGTAACCCCTCGCCCCCTCACCCTGGCAGTTCCGGACATCTGGCGCTCAAGCATCTACAGGCGAGGCACAAGTGTGGAGCCCGGACCTCGTCCAGCACCTTCAGATCGATCAGTGTTTGCCAATCTTCCTGACATCGGGGGCGGAATGTTCTCCACCTCGCAACCTCGGAATCCTATGGAATCCTATACCAAGCTGGCGGCAGTCCTTGCTTCGCGGCGAGATGATCTTCCAATCTTTTGGGCAATCATTCTTGGAGTCGCTCTTCCTCACATCCGCGCAGCTTCCCACACACTTCCTGAGGAATCGAGGCAGTCCGAATTTCGACAGAAGCAGCAGATGCTGACACGTCTGAGGTCGTCTGGATGACAAGGACCCATTGACTGCATTGACGCTCTGCACGCATTTCCGCACGACGGCACGACCCTAGCCCCACGCATCCACACAAGCAGCAGCAGCAGCAGCAGCAGCAGCAGCAGCAGCAGCAGCAGATGCAGCAGCAGCGGCAGCAGCAGCAGCAGCACCAGCAGCAGCAGCAGCAGCAGCAGCAGCAGCAGCAGCAGCAGCAGCAGCAGCAGCAGCAGCACGAGGGAAGCAAGAACACTAAAAGCACCTGAGAACTGGCAGGGTAGCTCACTAGCACCGCTGGCACGTGCGCTCTTGGAAAAGCTTTGGCTCCAGGGGCTTTAGAACCGAGTGAGCATCATCGACCATGCTCCCTCGTTTGCTAGAGAGGGCCTTGGGTACCATGATGTGCCATGGCCCTCCCGCCGTGATCATGCATTGAAAAGGTCCGTACCGGGCGCGCAAGCCCACACGGGCCTGCATGATACTTCGTGTGGGACCAACAAAGCACGTAGAAACGAGCGATCCACGTAAAGCAGATTACAATGCAGGCTGAACAGGACTCCCTTATCGCAACAAGCATGGTCGGGTCTGGCCGCCTCTGACAGCCCAAAGTTATAACCTTTCATCCCAAAATGTAAACCGAGTCGGACTATTGCAGAATGGCTGCTGCAGCCCCCCCGGTGACCATTTCTTGCCCTTGAGGTCGACCTCTGTGCCTCGGAATCAGGGGCCCTCGAGAGAAACTGGGGCTCAACATGGCTCAACACTACTTCACTACTTGCCACTTGTGAAGTTCGGTCCGTTCGGTCCGTTCGGTCATAGGAGCATGTGCAACCTTTGGCTTCATCCTCGAGCGTGTCGTATTCGGTGGAGACATTCTCCTCCACAAGAGGTGACTCTGTGGGGCAAAGAGGGTGGGTTGGTTATAAGTTATAAGGTTACGTATATAGTATTCTTACCCTTGACACGACCTACAAGCGAGGATTTTCAAGCTTGTGGTCTTACGTACCTTTAGAAGAAGTCTCAAGAACTAGAAAACGCACCAAAAGCATGAACACACTCTGGTGCGAGAACCTTTCATGGGTGCTCTTCATCGACGGACTCTTGGCAAAAGACCCCAGTAAGAATATGAAACTCGTGCAGTCACTTTGTTCCTCGTATTTCATTTGCATCGTTCAAAGGTTGCCTTCCTATCCTTCCTAATTAAGCTTGAGATAGAAGAAGCCAGACACCCTGTAGGTAAGGAGGAGTGTGAGTTCACATGGCCAAGGGCATGAGAGGCTCCGTAGCACGGATGTGACCTTTGCAAAGCAAGTCGTTTACCCGTGTCCTTTCGCACCATGCTTCGAACGTGTGCTTCCCCTTCCTGCAGTTGCGCAATGCTCATTGCTTTCAGCCGCGCAAACCAAGTTCGCCGCGAGTCACCTTCAGATCCTGCTCTCCACTGCCAATCAAGCCGGGCATCTGCCAAGATGGTCGCTTCCATGTGGCCATGGGAATGATCCGGCTGGGAAGTGTTAATGGCTTCAACACCCACGTGCATCGACAAGACAAAGAAGAATCTGACCTCAGTCGTCGTCAGTCGTGTGCCCGTAGACATGAAACTGAGGCCCAGCGGTGGGTCACTTCCGCACACCGTCTGACGTCTCAGCGCGGCCATGGTGTGTACCGACACAGACCCTCAGCAAAGTTCCAAGTGGCAGAAAACATCGCCACAGCGGCGAGTATGGAACGTCCTCATTCTCAGTTGCGGTGTTCAATCTGGGCCGATCACGGAAAACACAAATCACAGCTCTCTGCAGACAACTGTCCGGAGCAAGCTGCCCGCTGAACTGATTGCAGCTGCGGAAACCAGCTCCCCAGTCTAATTTGAGCCAGTAGCCACGACACAACATGACATAACGAATCAGAACCACGGGCGTGATGCAATGGATGCTCTCGCGCCTTGCGCCGAACCCATTTGCTAAGCCCGGCTAACTAGCTGGAAGCGTTGGAACAGCACGATCGTCGCGACCAAATGCAATGCATGTTACCTTCCCGCACCTCGCGGCCTAGATGATGACAAGCACATTGCAGGGGGGGGGGGGGGGGGGGATTCGGGTAGATGTTATGCGTTATGTTGGACCTGCACCAGCTGGGTGTATCAAGGCAGTGCCATTGTGCTGAAGCCATCCACCATCAGGCTGTGAGCGCCCTTGCCTCTTGAATCAATCTGGCAAGATGCCTTTGCTGAAGTTTGGCGTGTAGCCTTGCGGCACACTTAGCCGGTCCGCAAACGGCCAGTGCCTGAACGACAAGCGGCACCGTCTGAATCTCAGGATCTAACGCACGCGCTGCGTCTGTACATGTCGGCACCACACTCACTGCTTCACTGTGCCTCTTCTTCGCCTGCGAGACGAGCCTCATGACGAACTGGTTGCCTAAGCTGTCGTCGCCCAAAATTGACGAGGCAACTGTTCTTATTCTGCACACTTCCACGGGGACCTGCTACTTGCTTCCCGAAACCGCAGAAGTGAGGTTGATTCAGAACAACAGGAAACAGCCACAACCTAACAACACTGCAGGCACCAGGATTCAGATGGACGGCACAGCACCTTTGCCTGCTCTCGCAGCGGCAGGACATGGGGGCCGAGTTGCACCTTTAGTCACTCAAGCAGAAGAGTGCCATACAGCTTTCCCGTGCCAGAGGAAGATAGAAGAAGTAGGGCAGCCGTGTGGAGGCCAGGCATTTAGTACCTGGAGGTGCGGTCTGGCATGCGGGTTGAGTGGGGTGTAAGCTTTGGGTCCTGGAAGAAAAGGCTTGGGAATGTGGCAGACAGGTACCGCACCTCTGAAACGATCTCAACATCATGTCGCAACCCATGGCTCAGCTATTTCCAAGCCACAAAGTTCTGTCGCATTGCTCGGCCAGCGACTTTCACGATGTCCTTGCCACGAGGCAGCTCGTGCGGGCTCCACAAGCGATTGGCCACTTACTGGTCTCTTGCCCCTACACCTGCGAAGCTAGGAGTAAATGCTGTTTGGTGCAGAATCTGGTTGTTTCTTCCACGGGGTTAAGCAGCAGCTGGTGCCATGCCCAAAGGCCAAGCGCTGTACAATCTTGCCAACTACTGCCTTTTTTAAGCTTCGAAGCCGGATGGCATCGGGAGATATCGGGAGGCGGAGCAGCTTCTTTCAAGCTGATCGAGCCAGGAGCCAGTCCACGGCATCGTCCGCGGTGCTGCAGTGCAGCAGGGCCTCATGGATTCCCTCTTCCGGGAATCCCATCGTGCCAAGCTCCTGCGCAAGCTTGGACTTCGGATCCTCGGGAGCCTCGGGAGCCTCCGGAGCCCTGGAAGCACCGCGGGCACCCTCCACGGCCCGGGGATCCGCAAGCAGCACCTCAGATGTGGTGGAAAGCAGGGCCGAGGCCAGGCTCCGCGGCCGATCCCTGGCTCCGTTTCCCCTGCTTTCCGTCTGCACGGGTGGCGGCATCGCTGCGGCAGGCGTCGCTGCGGCAGGCATCGCTGCAGCTGGTGCTTCCGGCGTCGGTGCAGCCGGTGTCAGTGGCACGGAATCTGCAAAATCCAACATCTGCTGCAGGTGGCTGCGGGCCTCGGGCATCTGAGCATCCTCCAGCATGCTGGAAAGCAGATTCCGAACTGCAACCATGCGCACATCCGGCTCTCCGGCGGAACCTTCCCGCTGCGTGGCCGCCGCAGCATGCCCACTGGGCTCAGCCGGCGTGTCAGATCTCAACAGCTGTGGCAACTCTGACAGCTCCGTCCTGGACGCGGCCGGTGCTGGCATTGCAGCGACTTCCTTGGTGTCTGCCGTGACCGTTTCCTGGCGGTCTTGCATGAAGCTCGGCACTGCAGCAGAGTTTCCAATGTCTTTTGTTTCGTTCTCTGCATCCAACCAGGGGTGCTCAAACTCCAGGAAATGCGCAGGGTTTTTGCGGTAGCAGCGGCGGCCATACTGGCACACCGGCCGCATGCCGAGACCTGGAACCTCTGCGGGTGCAGCAAGACGGGCCTTCTTCTCTGGTGGCACGGGTGGGAGCATGTCGTCAAAGCCGAAGTCATCCAAGTCCTCCTCGGCTGTGCCCCGCTGCATTGCATCCATTGCTGTGAGCCCACGTTTCAGAGGGGGACGAGCGTGTGAAGAGCCCGAAGCCGCCGAAGCCGCCGGAGCCGCCGAAGCCGCCGGAGCCGCCGCTGCCGAAGCTGCCGAAGCCGAAGCTTCAGGAACTTGGCCGACGTCGTCCCAGAGGATGGTGTGTGTCCTTTTCATCGCTCCAGCCTTTCGAGGCCCGGGTGGTACATAATTGGAGCAGATTTGTGCCCAGGTCATGTCGTTCCGCTCACCCACCAGAGTGGGAAATCTGGGGATGTTGTCTTGCGTGAGCTCTTGGTAACGGTAGGTGATAACAGCGTTTAACTGCGGAGGGTCCTGCCTCTGAGCATCGCTCAGGCCCGAGCCCACCTTGAAACGCCGCTTGTCAGGCGTCTCACATAGCAAGGCGCCGCACATTCCCGCCACCCTGCCGCTCCCACCGGCATGTCCCACCACGATCGCTTCCTCATCGTAGAAGGTCTTCACCTTCAGCAAGGACTTCGACCTGCGGTGTTCGTACTTGGATCCAGGGCAGCGTAGCATGAGACCTTCGCCGCCTCGCTTTTCAACCTCTGCTAGAGCAGAGTCCAACTGAGCTCGGCCCGCACACTTCTCCATTGGCACAGCCTTCAGCACGGGGTCCTTTCCGGGGTCCTTTCCATGCGCAGATGCACAGATCCGGCGCACGGCGTCCATGCGAGCCTCGAACGGGTTGTGCTCGATGCTGGCTCCCCCTTCCTGCAGGCAGTCAAAGACCATGTACGTCAGGAATTCCCACTCGCTGCCACGCGTAGAGCTCCGAACAATCCCAGAGGTCTTCTGGAACTGCCCACGACCTCCCCAGATCTCCCCATCAAGCACGCAGCCCGCGGGCATCTTCTTCTTGAACCAATCCGGGCAAGCGAATGAGTTGTCACCTCGTGAGCTGAACTGCCCATTCCGCCAAACTGCCCGGACGCCATCCAGCTTCTCCGACATCCACCACCCGGTAGGGTCCTCATTTTCCCACTTCTTCGCCAGCAAGACATCCGACATGGCTGCGCAGCGCAGCTCTGGCACGTGCTTCTACTTACTATGGTAACGATGAACAGGTGTGCGCCGACATGGTACGAGCATCACCCCATCGAGAAATCAGACTGTGACGTTTATGACCTGCTGGAAGAACTTCAGAAAGCAGGCGTGCTTTTCACAGCCATTGGGGCCACACATGGCCACGTGATCTCACTTGTAGCTCACACACGAGGCATACATCAACTCTGGGAAGAAAGATGAAGAAAGCAATGCGAGCGCCTTGGACAGCGCCACGCCACCTCGGAAGCTACCCCTAATGGAGCATCACAGTTGCCCACCTCAGCAGGTAAGCCAGAGACTGTTTCCTTCTTCATCTTCCTTCTGAAAGACGCAGTTGTAGGAGTTGTCATCCGAAAGCTGCGCGCGGAAGGTATACAGTAGCTTGTACCTGAGCCCATCGATCCGATCAAGCCGCAAGTCCAAGTTGCAAACATCTCAGGATGTTTGGAGCTTTTTGGAGCTTTTGCTTCCGTGGCACTTGGCTCGCATTGAGTCAGAGATACGGCTTGACAGCATCAAGGCGCATCCACCGCACCGGAAAAGAGTATTCCTCAAATGGAACATCTCAAAGGTGGTGCGGGCATGCGGGGTGCCCCTCTGATTCCAAAGGGCCGAGGCTCTGCAGAAGCATCGACTTTTGATTGCCTCGATAGAGATTCTGCGTGATGTTCCTTAGCTCCAGACTCGCATTCGTCGGCGCAGATTTGGCTGCGGCGAAGTTTTGCTTCCCTACACTCCATAGTAATAACTATGTCGTAACTAAATAGGCGCCGATTCGCAAAATCCTGTAGTCTACAATCTTCTTCACTCCCCAGCACCCTTGCGCTTAGGGCTTCCTGGCATGGGAGGGGTTCGCACACGTGCAGTCATCACTGCAATGGTTCGTCGTCCTGCACTGCTCCTCACTGCTCCCACATGTTTGGGGCTGGCTCAGTAACTCTGACAGACAAGGGCTTCGACCTTGGGATTGTGAGAAAGGCCACGTCAGGCCCTACACTGCGGGATTTGTTCCCAAGATGTTCCGAGCATCTCGGTGGAGATGACTAGCGCCAGCGAGCCAGGCCTGTTTTCCAGGAGCTGCTTCGCAAGATCCACAGAGATCACCTCAGTTGCAAGAGTCAAACGAAAGACACAAACCAGGGAAACTGGCGGATTCATAGTGTTTCAGGCATTCTGAATCAGAGACCACAGGATGCTGGAAACAGGATGACCTGTGAAGAGTAGTTGCTGTGCTGTCGTGAAGGCAGGTCTTCGGCAAGCAACGAACTCTCAGGCATACGAAGAGCTGCTAGAACTGCTAGTATGCTAGAAGCCGCTGAAGTTTCTAGGTTGCAGGGAGCCTTCGAAATCAGAAACAAGATGGAAACGGCAGATGCTGGGACGGCCACGTTTGCGGAGCAGCCCATGCCACCGAGATTGTATGACCGAATGTCCTGGCGTGATCGCTCTGTCGCGACTTGACCTGCCATGGCCACGCCTGGCCTGACGAAGGCCAAACTCGTTGCACACCATCGCACAAAGAGATGGGGTTGGGCAAAACCTCAGACACCGAACGCGCCAGTGAAGAGTGCTAGGTGCTCAGGTGCGAAGACATGTCCAGCATCAACCCCTGCAGCCTAAGCCTGCTGCAAAGAGCAGTTGATGATCAAAAAATCGATGTATTGCGGCTTAACCTTGTAGCATCTTGCCAAGTGGTTTCCGAGCAGCATCATGCGTCTTGAATGCTGACAATCGTAAGAGTCCGTAAGAGCAAGGCCCGCGTCCGCTGCAGCAGCTCCCGCACGAGCTCAAAAATCCTGGGCAACATGATGATACCGCACATTAACCCTACAGCAAGATGCCCGATGAGGATTGCGGACTTGCTCGGAAGACCTTAGCCTGCGCGATTCTGTGCAGCGTGTCCCACGCAGCCGGGTGACACTATGCGCGCTTCATCGCGGGCTGCTGCCATGTCTGTGATGCCCTGGCCATCAGTCCAGCACGCTACACTCACAGCAGCGGCTGCTACAAGTATCACACTGGACTAGCAGTACACTCAAGGCTTCAAAAATCTGAATTTGTTCATGATGTGGCATCATGAGTTCCCTAGTTTTACGGGAGCTGGGCCTACGCCTACGCAGAGTCTCAACTTAATGCAAAAAGCTTTCACCGCATGAGACCTTCTGCCGCTGCACGGGACGACGCCCTGAACCCAGACCCGACACCAAAGCCCGCAACCCTGATCTGAGAAGATGTGGAGCAAAGCACATGTGGATATGGCAAGATGAATGTCATCATAAGGAGCTTCTACTGCAAGTCGTTCTGGAGACAAGTTGCAGCAGCTCCTTGTTACACTCGCCTCTTGTCATATTTAAATATATCGGCGCCACAACTCCTTTCGAGTTCGGCGTGAGGTGCCCACTTCTACTTTAGTCCCATACGCCACCAACCGACCATGCCCATCCGACTCATAGTCAATTTCGTCTTCAAAATCAATCGTGACGTCGGAATCTTCACATGCCTGTGAGTCTGGTGAGGTTCGCGGCTGCCACGAGGAGTTGCCCACTGGTAACCCCTTCTGTCTGCGAACTGGATTCTGACAACCTTCCTGACAGCAAGTATCACACCAGCAGATTCGATCCTGAAACCTGTCGAAGTGGCGAGTGCAGCCGCATGTCGAGCACGCATTGGCTTCACGCAACTGTCTCGCTCTCTGGCGCCCCTCCCAAACCAAATCGTGCAAGTCAGCTCTGGTGTTTGTGATGTGCTACACATTGCAACAAGCCTCTGAGATGCGATCAGCATCACTATTGCTCAGAGCTTCCTCCAGATCGAGCTTTTCTAGCGCTAGTTTGACGGGTTCCATGTCCCCCTCGCAGACACCAAGTGCTTCTGCCAGGAACAAAGCCGTCGGTCGCACGGCGAAGCTCGTGTGACACAAGGCGGGCCAGTTCCTGGTGAGCTTTCGAAAGGTTGCCGGCGTGTTCAGGAGGCCACAGGTCCTCCTCTTCAATCAACCCGCGGGCACACGCAGTCTTAAATCTTTCTATCTCACGGATGGCAGAACGTAGGATCTTCCTCATGCATGGCTGCCTCTAACTCTAGGCCAGAAAGCTCACACGCCTTCTTCAAGCCAGTTTGAATGCAACAGGCCACATCCTTCGGCTGAACATCAGAGCAGCGGACACACAATCTAGCAGCGCCTAAGCAAGCACGTTCAATGTCTGCTGCGATTCCGGAGCATGTTGCCTTGGACACGTCGTTTATCATAAGACTGAATGCGACAGAACGAGCATCGCGGATGCATTCGGAATCCAAGATGTTTGCTGCTTGCTCACAAGCTTCTAGAATGGTGTATGCATCACCAGACTGCACCGCTTGTTTAAGCACCGCCTTGACATGCTGGATCTTCTGGAGGCGACGTATTTCTTGGTAGCCCTGACGAATCTTGTGGTCGCACAAGCCCACACGAGCTGCGCGCTCGCAGCATGTGCCAATCATCGATACATCAGCATCCTCAACTGCCTTCTGCAATGCCTCCTCTGAAAGACGGCAAAGCTTTTCATGACTTGAGGCAAGCAGGGAGTCGGAGACACCCTCACTCTTTGGTTGATTGCACGCGTTCTCGATTTGCTGAACCCTGCCACCTTGCACAGCACGAACAAGTTCAGCATGCGCTTCTAAGCGTCTGACAGTCAACTGGGCGTTCTCAATCATACCTTGTGCTACGCCTGCATTTGCAGCTACCTTGCAAGCTTCACGCAACTTTGTTGGATCCTCCACTTCCAGCAGGTGTAACAAGTCCATTTCTGCACACCATCTATCCACCCAAGATCGTGCTGCTTCCAACAGGTGTAACAAGGCCGGTTCGGCACACCGATTGTGCACCCAAGATCGTGCTGCAACAGCTGTTGTTTCCTGCGAACATGCAAGTCTTGCAACATGGTGGCATGCTTGGAGTATCGCTTCTACATCCCGGCTTTGCAAGGCTCGACACAGCTCAGACCTGAGCATCTGCTGAACATGGGACTGTCCTTGCTGAAAAAGGTCCCTGAACCCAGGGCTGTGATCAAGCCCTGCAACCCGCAGCCGATTGCAGGCAGCTTCAATGCTATCCACATCCATGCTCCGATGGAGATGCTCTGAGAGCTGGCTGAAAGCACGAAGCCTGTCTGGTTCCCTTTGTGCATCTTCGCGCTCACGCCAGGGAATCCCGATATGCTCTGCCTGTAATAAAACTCTTGCCAGGCGCTGCTCGTTCCCACTTCTCATGGCAGAAGAGAGCTGAATCTGCAGCAGCCAGCTCTGAAGTCCAACGGCACAACCCGCACAGCAATGCGACATTCCAAGTTCTCGGGATGGCAATGGGATGCCAAATCTCAGCCAGCTTCGGGAAGGGCAAGCTGTCAGAAGCAAGATCGGATTGAATGTGACATACATACGATTTAGTGTGAAAAGGAGGTTGGGAGCTCTGTAAGTTGGGCTTGGGGGTCAAAAAAAGCTTTTGCAGAACAAACAAGTCAGGCAACAAGTCAAGCAATCGAAAGTAATCAAGTCGTCGACAGTAATCCCCCGTACCCTTGATATATAAAGTCTCCCTTCTGCAGAGATCCGGATCTAAGTACGCGCATAGAAATGGGCTTGCATACCGGTGAGGAGCACAAGGTCAGCTTCGAAGATTGCGCAATAACTCGTTGGCCGACCCTGTGCATCCTCCGCCACAAAGCCTTCTCATCCGGCCGTGCCCTTCAACCCGAAGCATCCCGAAGCCATCCGCAACCAGCTACAGAGCCTCTCAAATCCAAAGCCAGGCATGCAAGCATGAACCGATCAGAGCAAGGA
>CAJNDS010002057.1:280012-340012 GCA_905221605.1 Symbiodinium natans
TTAGGGTTTTAGGGTCTCGAGTTTCGGGTTGAGGGTTTAGGGATTAGAGTCTTAGGGTTTGGGGTCTTAAGGATTTAGAGGTTTGAAGGGTTCAAGACTTCTCGCCTGCCCTGTCCAGCGTGCCACGATCGTCACCTTGAAGGGCCAACTGCCCATTACTAAAGCCGTAAGCTCTGAATCATATGCCCAGTCACCCCTGTCTCTGCTGTCAGCAGCTTTAAGGTACAAGCCTAAACTGCCCATCCAAAGAATCCTGGGTGCCGCCCTACAAGGCCGTGGACCTCCGACCCAAAATCATCAGCCCCAAACCCCAAAACCCTAAATTCTAAACCCTAAATTCTAAACCCCAAAACCCTAAATCCTAAGCCTGAAGTTCTAAACCCTAAACCATAGCCCAGTGAGCAGGCAGTTCCACTGGGCCGTGCCTGGACATCGAGAACCTCTTAGATCCCGAGCTGAAAAAGAGGCCTTAGGGTTCTAGGGTTTTCAGGGTTAGGGTTTAAGGTAAAAAGAGGCCTTGGGGCTTCAGGGTTTTCAGGGTCAGGGTTTAAGGTTTAGGGTTGAGGGTGTAAAAAGGTTTCTTAAGGTTTAGGGCTTAGGGGCGCCAGTCCCCTGACCACAATATAGAACACGTCAGAAGCCCTGAATCCTAAACTCCGACCCCCTCCCCCCCAGAGCCCACAGCCGTTCCCCAACAAGAAGGGGAACTCAAACCTTGAGTCCTAGACCCTAAACCCTAGCCCTAAACCCTAGCCCTAAACCCTAGCCCTAAAAACCCTAAACCCTAAACCCCAAACCCTAAACCCCAAAGCCTAAACCCCATGAAAACCCTAGACCCTGGGAGAGGCTGGGAGAGCCCCTCGAGCGGCCACTTCGCGCCGCGCGGCCCCAGAGCCCTCATGAGGTGGGCTTAGGGTTTATAGGGATTTATAGGTTTTTATAGGGTTTATGGGGGTTTATAGGGGTTTATTAGGGGTTTATAGGGTTTATATAGGGTTTTATAGGGTTTTATAGGGTTTTATAGGGTTTTATAGGGGTTTATAGGGTTTATAGGGTTTAGGGTCTAGGGGTTAGGGGTTAGGGTTTAGGTTTTGTTTGGGTTAAGGGTATAGGGTTTATAGGGTTTATAGGGTTTATGGGGTTTATAGGGTTTATAGGGTTTATAGGGTTTTATAGGGTTTTATAGGGTTTTATAGGGGTTTATAGGGTTTATAGGGTTTAGGGTCTAGGGGTTAGGGGTTAGGGTTTAGGTTTTGTTTGGGTTAAGGGTATAGGGGCTTATAGGGTTTATAGGGTTTATGGGGTTTATAGGGTTTATAGGGTTTTATAGGGTTTCATAGGGTTTATAGGGCTTTATGGGAGTTTATAGGGTTTTATAGGGTTTTATAGGGTTTTATAGGGTTTGTTTTGGGTTTATAGGGTTTTGTAGGGTTTTTTGGGTTTATAGGGTTTATAGGGTTTAGGGGTTAGGGGTTCCGGTTTAGGTTTGGTTTGTCTTACGCAAAGTTACGGTAGGGTTTTCAGGTTGAAGATATTGTGGTTTGGTTAGGCCTCGGAGCTTGGATTGTAGGGTTTGAGGTTTATGGTTGCGCACCCGAAGAACTAAACATGTGCTATACCTACTTGGGGAGTTGATCCAGGTCACCGTGGAAGCCATTGTATCCTGGCTTAAGGGTGCTTGGAGAGGCAGAGCCAGGATTGCCCCAAGCCACTGACTCCCGACTCTCACCCTAAACCCTAAACCCTAAACCCTAAACCCTAAACCCTAAACCCTAAACCCTAATGCAGGCCCAGCTCATGAGCGAGCTCTACGCTCGCATCGCGCAGAAGTGCGGCAGGCCGCTGCTGGACGAGATCGCAGGCGTGGGGCCCAAGCCGAGAGCCAGGCGAGGGTTAAGAAGTTAGGAGTCCATCTAGGGGGTTTAGGGTTTAGGGTTTAGGGTTTAGGGTTCAGGGTTTAGGGTTTAGGGTTTAGGGCTTAGGGTGGTTACCGATCTCTCTATGTACTATGCTACTACGACTGGGTTCTTTCATCCGCCTGGCTCCTTTTATCGGCGTCCAACATGCCTACTCCATACCCCGGTTGGTACAGAAACCCTCAGCTCTTCAACCCCAGGCTGGTTTTGGGTGTTTTGTTTTTCTTGTTTGTTTTTTGTTGTTTTTCTCGCGGGGGTGGGGGGGGGGTGGGGTTTTGGGGGGTTTGAGGTTTTTTGGGGTTTTAGGGTTTTGCGGGGTTCCGCTGAGTAGGCCGGGTTTTTTTTTTGACATCCCTTAAGAGGGGATCATGTCTGGGAGTGAACACGGGCCCAAGCCAGGGCTGCATGGCTGAACCCTAAACCCTGAACCCTCAACCCTAAACGCTAACCCCTAAGCCCTAAACCCTAAACCCTAAACCCTTCACCCCCGCAGCGAAGTGTTGTCAACGATGGCGAACCCGATCTCTGCCCACCCCCCCTCCCCAATCCACTCCTGACGGCCTCACAGTTCTAACACGAGCCTTCAGGAACTGTAGGGTTTGGTGTTTAGGGTTTGCTAAACCTCAAGCTTTCCCTCAGCCCAAAATCCAAAATAAACCCTAAGGATTGGGATGTTCCCCCTTATACTAACGTAGTCCCGTTTCAGGACTGCTAGTATAAGGGGAACATCCCAACCAAAGGGTTTTTTCCAGGGGGTCTTGCCGACCAGGTCCCAACTGCCATGAGCGCTTCGACGCCAGCTTGGAAAATGCCACCCGTCATCCATTTTGGGATGTTCCCCCCTTATACTTGCCGTCCTTCATAGGGGGTACTATAATCCCTGTTAAGGACTGTTTGTACAAGGAGGAACATCCCAACATCCATTGCTTGTCGGGTGTTTGTACAAGGAGGAACATCCCAACATCCATTGCTTGTCGGGCTGGTTGCTTATAAACGGGGGTCTTACGATATTAGGTACCTGATTGGGGTCCATTTTTATAAGGAAAGCCTACTATTTGGGAGTTACAATTCGGGGTCAATTATTTTTCGTAAACTCCCAAACTGGTGGGGTGGGTGGGAGGGTTTCAAGCCAAAGGGATACCCCACAAAGCGGGAGTTCCTCCCCAAGAAGGATTATGGTATTTTGGGGTACGCAAGGAATGCCCATGCCTAGATCTAGCTAGAAAGTACAAGCAGGGTATCAGGAGCCTACTTTTAGTTTCAAGCTCCTCCCCTGGAAGGCTCATCGGTAGGTCCAGGTGGGGTTATCAGTAGGGGAACCGCAACGATGACTGAGAAGACTGATAAACACCACCGTAGTAACATTCCCTTATACTGAGGACCCCCAGTAACGTACTCCTAATGTCGGAAACACCCATAAACATGCGCATACGTATATGCAGAAATACATACACACATATGCACGTTGTTTACGCCTGGCCGTGCATGAAGGCGACGCGAGTCTTCGACGCCATCGTGTCGGAGGAACTTGTGCAGCAGGCCGCGAATTCTGTTGGACCCCTCAATCACCATGCTTTCTGAACTGGGGGGGTTTCCGAAAATAAAGGATTGTAGTATTTGGGATATATTAGGGGTACCCCCTATATATTCGGAAATGCCCAACTGAAAAGGGTTCAGCATTTAAGGAGGGCTGTTAGGATTGAGGATTTTCGGGCTTAAGGGCCCTCAGAACACGCCTTCTCCCCCGAAGCCGCTAGATTCTGTTTTGAATATCACCTTGCCCTCTAAAATTAAAACCGAAAGCAGACCTGAAACGCCCTAAAGTCGTAGACAGCAGTGGTGCCACCTTGTCGGAGCAAGGTTCGTTAGTTCCTCACGTACAGCAGCAAGTTGATTGACGGGTTTAGGGTTTAGGGTTTTCGCTTTTGGGACCACAGGCCCCTAGCTGCAAGGGGCCCTGGACATACTAGGCAGCACAGCCTTGCCACCAGGAAGCAGAATTGTCCAAAGACGTCCAGCGGTGCCCTTGGGTCGTCTCGAGCTCTCTTTGACACAGGGCTTTGCCTTGAGTGATAAATCAGATTAGGGTCCGGGTTTGGGGCAACCTTGAGATTGTGGCCTCAAGGGTAAGGATAAGACGCCCGAGTAGTGCCATTGCTCCAATTCGGTTTATATCTGGGAAACCCAACATGTCGCGTTCAGAGTCCAAGCAGCAGAACGTTCAGGATTAATTCCAGAACGCTGGCTTTTGTGCTTTTTGTTGGGCCGGTTAAGGCTTGAAGTTCTCGGAGCTGTCAGGTTTGAGCCCTTATACTAACAGTCCTTCATAATTAGGGATTATCGTACCCCCCAATATAATCCCTATCAAGGACTGTTAGTCTAAGGGGGAACATCCCAAATCACCAGCATCAAACCCCCCCAAACCTTTGCTTTCAAGCCCCCCAGTGTTATTCAAGGCACGTCCACCTCCTCTCCAGTCGTGGGCTAAACCCTAAACCCCAAACCCCAAACCCTAAACCCAAAACCTTAAACCCTAAACCCTGGAGGTCTTTTTCTTTGTCGGGCCTATCAAGCGCAGGTGCCGCGCTACCATGTGTTACCACCAAGTCTTCCTTGACTGGTCAGTTCCTAGGTAGGCCCTTGGGAGGTCTTGTTCAGGAATATTTTCCACAGGGTTTTAGGGCCATCCTGGCCATCCCAGGGTCGAAGCTGTCCTGTAGAGCGCCACACTTCTGAGCCATGGTGCGCATGGTTGGGCGCCTCAGGATGCTGAGAAAGGCCCTGAGCTTCGCGCCGCCGACGCCGCCGTCGCCAGCAGCCTTCGCAGTAGCTGGCAGGAGGGCGACGGAGCTTGCAGGGGATGCAGCAGTGCGAGTCTTGCGGTACAGGTGGCATTTCGGACTTCCCCAAGGAAGCGCGTGCAAAAGAGCACTTGGGCTTGCAAGGGACTCTGCCGGCGCTTCCTATGAGAAGGCTAAGGAGGCTGAACCTTCGGTGGCTCTCACACCTTCCTTGCAGATAGCACGCAGAGCCACGGAGGCTGCTGCATATGCTAAGCGAGTGCGAGTCCTTCCATCAAAAGAGAGGGTTGAGGGTGCCGCGATGGTTGCAAAAGCTGTATGTGCAGTTGCCGCCGCCCCTGCTGTGGAGCGTGCGGCAGCAGTGGTTTCGCACAGTGCTTCTGCCGCTTTGAAGATCGGCAAAGCCACTGAAGTTGCTGGGCAGTCCTTGTCTGAAACCGGTGAAGCCGATGGCGACCCAGAAGCAATTCGATATGGTGACGCGATAGCTCGCACTGGTGCTAGGATTTCAAGAGCAGCCACTACGCTGAAGTCTGCTGCGGAAGACACATCGACCGTGGCTGCGAATATTTCGACTGTCGTAGCACCAACATTCGCTCAGGGATGCTACAAGGTGTGGAAGGGACCAAGTTGAAAAATGTAGACAGGATAGGGCAGCCGAATTTGGGCACCGCTTGTGATGATCCACAAGTAGTCCGCTATGCCCAATCACACGCGATGCTTCCTTGCGCTTGCCAAGAACTTTTGCTCCAGCGACACCTTTACTCGCTACCCACAAAGAAGCAGCATGGTGCTGGACTGCACGCAACGGCAGCTCTCACGCAACAACTGGATGTACACTCTAGGTTCTGCAAAGTCGTGCTAAGACCCGGGTACAGAAACTAGTGGACAGAATTTCCAAGGGCATTGCTGAAGTCCAGGCGTTGATTGACCGCAGCGCAGTCTCCCAAGTCACACATCCTAAGCCCTAAGCACTAAACCCCTAAACCCTGCACCCTAGACCCTACACCCCCTAAGCCCAACCCTACACTCTAAGCCCTAAACCCCAAACCCTAAAACCTTTTGTGCGTACGGCAGGGCATAGCTGCGTGGTTCCAGTGGCCATGGCTAGCTGATGCTGTCCTCCCCACTGCTGAAGAGGAGGCTCCCCCGCCCTAATCCCCCAACTCTTATTTTGGGGTTGAGGGTTAGGGTTTAGGGTTTGGGGTTTAGGGTTTAGGGTTTAGGGATTAGGGTTTAGGAATTAAGGGTAAGGGTTTTAGCGTTTAGGGTCGAGGGTTTAGGGTTGAGGCATTTGGGCCCTGTAGAACATCTCCGATTGAAATTCGGTTTCCTAACAACGTCGCCCGAGAAGGGGCCCCTGATTTAGAAGAACCCTCCGATTGCTGCGCAAGGAGGGTCCCTAAACCTTCAAACCTAAACCCTAAACCCTAAACCCTAAACCCTAAACCCTTTTCAGGGTTTAGGGTGTTTTGGTGTTCCCGAAACTCTAAGCCCTGAACCTGAAACCCTCAAAATCCCCCTCGCCTGAACCCCCAAATCCACCACCCTAAACCCTAAACCCTAAACCCTAAACCCTAAACCCTAAACCCTAAACCCTAAACCCTAAACCCTAAACCCTAAACCCTAAACCCTAAACGAGAGGCCCCCACCCTGGCGCGTGTGGCACTCCACCCTCGCGATCCGCTGGTGCCTCTTTCCGCTGCTTGCGTTGGCTTTCAGCGGCTCCTTGCTGGTCGCATGCCGCCTGGGACGCCAAGTGGTTTCGGGTTTAGGGTTTAAGGTTTCGGGTTCAGGGTTTAAGGTTTAGGAGTGAGTACAGGAGACTAACATCATTTCGAAAAGTATCCTCATACGACCTCCGCTATGACTACTGCAATTGAAGCGTATCTTGAAGCTACTTTTGAAAGGACCCGTTCCACTCAAACAAGCCACCCCTATACATGCATACAGACGCAAGTCTATATGTATACGGATACATCAGGACAAGTTCTTGCAAACCCCATGCCATAAGCTTGTCCATTTGGGGTGAGGCTTTCCGGGGAATGTTTGGGCTTCCGAGTCCTTGGGCAGGTTGTGTCAGTCTTGGTGTAGTGGGCTGATACCCCTCGTCATTTCACTTTGGGTTGGAGGTGTAGGTTAGGGATTAGAGTTTAGGGTTTAGGGTGTAGGGCCAGTTTGGGACTACTTCAAAACCCTACAACCCAAAAACCCTAAATGCCTAAAGCCGTAAGAGCCTAAACGCCCTAAAACCCTGAAGCCCTAGAGCCCTAAACCCCAATACTCCCTAGAACCTGAAAACCCAAAAACAATCAACCCTAAAACCCTGAAACCCTCACACCCTAGAACCCGAAAACTCCAAAGCAATAGACCCTCAAACTCAAATCCTATAAAACCTTTTAAAACCCGAAAAAAATCCTATAAACCTGTCTCAAACCCTCAAAACCCAAACAAAAAACCCTCAATCCCTCAAACCCGAAAAAGACCTTCTAACACCCTACAAAACCCCATAAAGACACCCCCCCGCCATATAGCACCTTTTCAAGCCCTCAAAAACCTAAGGAGAGCTAACACCCTACAAAACCCTATAAGAACTTGCAGAATTCCTTATCAAACCCTCAGCATCCCTACGGCCAGCTAACACCCCACAAAATCCTCCAAAAAACCCAGAACGCCTTCTCACATCCTCAAAAATCTCTAGGGCCAGCTAACACCATAATAAAAACCCAAAACCCTAAACCCTAAACCTAAACCCTAAACCCCAAACCCTAAACCCTAAACCCTAAACCCTAAACCCTAAACCCTAAACCCTAAACCCTAAACCCTAAACCCTAAACCCTAAACCCTAAACCCTAGGCCAGCTCTCCGGCCACTTCGCCACTTGGAGCGCTGCCGTACTGGCGGCCGACGCCTCCCGGGCCCGAACGCGGCCTGCGGAGGTGCTGGGGTTGAGGGGTTTAGCCCTAAACCCTAAACCCTAAACCCTAAATCCTAAACCCTAAACCCTAAACCCTAAACCCTAAACTTAGGGGTTTAGGGGTGTAGGGGTTTAGGGGTTAGGGGGTTTGGGGTTTCAGGGTTTAGGGTTTAGGGGTTTAAGGGTTTAGGGTTTGGGGGTTTCAGGGTTGCAGGGTTTAGGGTTTAGGAGTTTAGGGTTCAGGGTTTTACGAGTATAGGAGTTGAAGGGTTTAGGGTTTAGGGATTTGAGTTTAGGGGTTTAAGGGTTTAGAGTTTGGGGGTTTCAGGGTTGCAGGGGGTTTAAGGGTTCAGGGGCGTAAGGGTTTAGGGGTTTACGGGCTCAAGTGTTTTAGGTGGATGGCGCTTCGGGTTTTCTGGGGAGCCAAACTTCAAACCCCTAAACCCCAAGACCCCAAGGATGCCCGAAACCCCTAACCCCTAAAGCCTAGACCCTGAGCCCCTCAAACGAGGCCGCCGTGCTTCTGGCACTGGCCCTCGTCTTGGGAGGGCTCGTCTTGGCCTGCGCCCCGCTGGTGGGCCTCGAGGCCCCTGCGAGTTTAGGGCTGAGGGACCCTAAACCCTAAACCCTAAACCCTAAACCCTAAACCCTAAACCCTAAACCCTAAACCCTAAACCCTAAACCCTAAACCCTAAACCCTCAGCTCCTGGCGGCCTACACTGCGCTGCTGTGCCTCGGCGCTGCGCTTGGCCGCTGCGTCCGCGTGGGGCTGGGGGAGGCCGGGTGGCGCAGCCAGGGTGTTTTGGCGGTTTAATGTTTTGGGTTTAGGGTTTAGGGCTTCGGGTTAGGGTTTAGGGTCTAGGGTCTAGGGTTTAGAGTCTAGGGTTTAGGGCTTCGGGTTTAGGGTTTAGGGTTTAGGACTTGCAGGTTCATAAGTAGCTGGCTAGCTTGCTTGGAGATCTGCGGCTGATGAAGTTTTCGGCTTCTGTTTTGGTGGTTTCTTTCGGTTGGTAGTTCTGGCCTGTCCTAAGTAGGATAAGGGGGGCCCTTTTCAAGGGAACCCCTTCTTAACCCTCTTCTGGCTCTCTTAAACAGGGACCTTATTCAGAGGGTCTATAGCCCCAACAGTCCCCCTAATCCTATCCCCTAGCCTTTAGGTGCAGGCCTGGAAGGTCCAGGGCTCGCGCCCCTGACTTATGCTTTTTACAGCTGTAGGCGGGTGGTCATGCCGCCGTTCTCGGGGCTCATATTGAAGATGCTTCATAGTTATAGAAGAATGCTCTCCTTGCTGGGTTTGGCGTGGGATGTACAGTCGCTGCACTGCTGCACTCACCATGTATAGCCTGCTTCATGGACATCCAGCAGCACTCTCACCCCCATTCCCCTGTCGACTCGGAGCCTGAAGCCCGTAAATCCATAGCTCCATCGCAGACGAAATCGGGAAGACGCTTTAGCTCGGGCGTTTGGGATTCAGAGGTTTCAGGCGCTAAGATTTTTTGTCCCCTCCGGCCGCCGACCACAAAGAAGAAAGAGAAGCCCTTGAAGGTCTCACAGGGGTTGTGATGTTCTACAAGGCTGTACTTGGAAGAAGTGGTGAGGGCACGGGGGTACTTGGGCGCTGCATGATCTTGGCATCGCATGGGGGTTGTTTAATTTTGTTTGGCATCCTGGTCCGAAACTACAACTTGTATAGGTCCGCAAACAATCCGCTGTGTCGCTCCCCCTCCACATCCTCAGCAGGCTGGCACGGCCTCATAAACGACTGCTTGCTGGCTCAGTGCAAGAAGTTCCCCACCCCCTCCCAAAGCCACTCCCAGCTTTGCTCGGGGGGCACCCGGATAGCAAAGTCCAGCAAAGTCTCCATGGCCGCCTGCGAACTCCACGCCGACTGGCCCTACAACATCCTCCGCTTGTGGAACCAGCCGCAGAGGGTCGGAACGCCCAGGGTCTTGCAGCTTGGTAGTCCATTGCTGCCCTTTTTCCCCTTTTTTTGGTTCAAGTTTCCTCATAACACGAACGCTAAACCCTAAGCCCAAGAAAAGGATGCCCCTCTCAGATATGTTTACTGGAAGAACCCAGGCAGACCTACCTGGGGCAGCCGCCAGGATCGCTGCGATTCCTGGTGAACCCCAACTTCGCCAGCAAGGCTGGGAGCCATGATGGTACACTATATTGCTTTATTTATTATATATTCAGTTTATATCCTCTCATAGATGTGTATACATATATAAAGATGTACATACATATATATATATATATACATAGAAAGATATACTAATATTTACATTGTATGATATTGCATATTGTACTGCCTTTATGTTGTCTATTAAATTGTTTCCATTATGAGATACACTTTATGATGTATTATGTTTTTTGTATCATAGATTATGATAATTTATTTTATATTTTATACTATATAGTATATATATTAGGATATACATGTATTATGTATTGTATTATGTTTTGAACTATGCATATACAGAGAGACAGAGAGAGAGAAAGAGAGAGAGAGAGAGAGAGCGAACAAGTATTCCCCAACTCCGTGCATCACCCCAGCACGTAGAGCCCTTGCATCTCTGAGATATCCTGGCAGACTTCAGCACATGAACGCCAAATCCTGAACACTACTCCCAGAGCCGTGCGACCCGTAGGGTTTAGGGAAACCAGAATTGTGTTCGGGCAAGGACTTTCATGAGGTCCGCGAGATCACGCAGGGAAGCCGGAAGGAAGAAGTGCGCCTCTACGTGGTCAAGGAGTATGAGGGCCACCCTACTTTGGAGGCTTGGTGGTGGCTTCTTTCAGGAGGCTTTTTGACTGGTTTTCTTGAACTCTGGATTGCCCTAAACCCTACACCCTAAACCCTATAACCCTGAACCCTATAACCCCAAACTCTACAACCCTACACCCAGAACCCGAACCTTAAAATTCGAGCCCTTCTTCCCCCCGGCTGGGCCCCCAGAGGTGGTTGATGCCGATGACTCTCACGGGGAGCCGGATGAAGAAACTGGCAATTGGTGCTGTCTCCCGCCCTTCATGAAGGTCTGGGGCCAGAAAGACGCATCCCCAAGCAACCCAAAGATGTCTGTCGCTCCCAATAGTAGGCTCCCCGAACCCCAAAGTGTTTTGCAGACGGACGACTTTTTCTTGAGAGCAGTTGAATGGGTGATTTGATTTGTAGGTGGCTTGGAAAGACTAGCCTTTGATCTGCAAAGAAGCTGTTTGGAACTTCATGAGGACTGCTTGACTTCACTTGTAACAAAGAGGGCCCTTAACGAGGCTTAAGAGCTTCATTTGGAATCTTTACGAATACAACTTTCTGTCTGCATCGCAAGCCTATGTCGCAGTGGCACATATGGCCACTTGAATCGCCCCATGAGCCATCGTTGTTGCGCGCTGCCGCCATCGAGCTTCTGTTGATTTAGCTTGGGGACCCTAAACCCCAACCCCCCACTGACAAAATGAGTCTTGCTGCATGCACGCTCCCCTCTTGTACGGGAAGCTCTCTGCCTCGATGCAAGCGGCGACCAGTGCCCGGATTTGCGGCCCGCGGTAGTATAACACAGGGGCCTTAGTCTGTTTAACAGGGTTTTGGGCGGTTCTTGTAGTATATTTATAAGAAGGGCCATAAGGAAATACAATTAATGATTATTCCGACCCCTATATTAATCCTAAACCCGACACCCGCAGACCCTCGGCCAGGGCTTCGCGGAGACAGGTGGCTACCAATCTGCGCCTCGGAGCCTGGTTAGCCTTGTAGGAGACTAATGGCTTCGGGTTTAGGGCTTAGGGCTTAGGGCTTAGGGCTTAGGGGTTAGGGTTTAGGGTTTAGGGTTTAGGGTTTAGGGTTTAGGGTTTAGGGTTTAGGGTTTAGGGTTAGGGTTTAGGGTTCAGGGGTTTATTAGGGTCGACCTAGACTCCTACATCACGCGCATAAGAGTGACCTCCGCACCCGTTGTTTCGGGCCTCTGGGGCCCATTTTGAGGGACTTTGAGTGCGGGACTTTTATGGTGATGTGGGGGTTTCCGAGGTGCCCTTTTTTTGGGGGGGGGGGGGTCCCTTTAAGGGATTCTACTCGATTTGGGGTATAAAAGGAGTACCCCGATTTTGGGAAATAACCATGTCGGGTTCAACACCTTGGCTGCGCCAAGGTGTTGAACCCGTCAGAGCTTCAAAGCCTCGCAACCTCGGACCTCGCCCGAGTGGCGGCCTTCTTGCGCTCCGACGCCTGAGCCTTCCCTGCAAAGGGGCGGGTTGGGAAGGGTTAGTGTTGGTTTCTTGAAAATTATTGGTTTAGGGTTTATAGGGTTTAGGGTAGTTGCGAAAGACGTATAGACCCCAAGCCTTCAAATAAAGGAACAGTACTGGGGCTGAAGCTCAGCTCTCAATGAGCCTTGGCAACCAAGGCAAGTCGGTGTTCGTGCTCACCGGCGCTGGCGTCTCGACTGGCGCCGGCATTCCCGATTTTCGGTCGGCCGGGGGTCTCTATGATACTAGGTGGGCCCTTGGGACATTTTATATTTTCCCTTGTTGTGTTTAAGAGGATCATACTCATATTCATGAATATTTTTCAGAGGGTTTAAACGGCCATATCCTAGGATACCGTGCGCCCTGACCTCATCACAGCGAGCTTTCTGCAGCGCCAGAAGATGCGAATGGATCCCACTTACGTGGTTGAGAGGGACATGTTCTTCCAAAATGCCTTCCCCTACCTGGAGGTCAGGCGGCCCTTCATCCTCGGCACCCACCAGCAGCAGTGGAAGGCAACCATTTCCCACTGGTTCATGAAGTTTCTGGAAGAGGAGGGCAAGCTGAAACGCCTTTTTACCCAGAACATTGACGGCTTGGATTACCAGGCCGCTTTGCAGCAAATGGTAAGGTGACTGTTTTCTCCCCAGACCCGAATTTTGATGGACCATTCCCCCCACCCCCCTGCCAGACTGGCATCTCGCCGGGACGGGTCACGAACGTCCACGGCAGCATCGCGCGCGTGTCCTGCGAAGGCTGTGGACAGGAGATGCCGTTCGACGATTTCTGCACCCAAGTCCGTGCCAACATAAAGGACACAGAGCAAGTGATCGCATCGCAGGTCACTTTCGGGCATAAGGAACCGAAGCCTACTACATGAGCCTAGATGTTTTCGAAGATTATTTTCTTATCAGCCGTGTATAAACATCATATGGGCGTTATCCGCAAACCCTTGTCTTCTTTTTTTAATGGCGAATATTTTATATAGATTTCTGCTTGTTTTTTAGTATCCGCGAAAGGCCCGCGAAAGCGCGGCGGAAGGCGCCGCGAAAGGGATAATCTGGTTGATAAAAAAAATATCATGCCCCTTAACCCTCAAACCCCAAACAAGTGCGTTTAGGGACCGCCCCTAAACGCACCCGTGGTGCAGGTTTCAGCCTATTTGGGGTTCATACTGATAGAATTTCCTGTCTCTTAAGCCGCAAACCCCAATGCGAGTGCGTTTAGGGACCGCCTCTAAACACACCCATAGTGCAGGATTCAGCTTATTTGGGGCTCATATTGATAGAACATCCTGCCCCTTAACCCCCAAGCCCCAATGCGAGTGCGTTTAGGGACCGCGCCTAAACGCACCCATTGTGCAGGTTTCAGCCTATTTGGGGTTCATACTGATAGAAAAATCATCCTGTCCCTTAAGACCCCAATGCGAGTGCGTTTAGGGACCGCACCTAAACGCACCCATTGTGCAGGTTTCAGCCTATTTGGGGTTCATACTGATAGAATATCCTGTCTCTTAAGCCGCAAACCCCAATGCGAGTGCGTTTAGGGACCGCCCCTAAACGCACCCATAGTGCAGGCTTCAGCCTATTTGGTAGAACATTCTGCCCCTTAACCCTCAAGCCCCAATGCGAGTGCGTTTAGGGACCGCGCCTAAACGCACCCATTGTGCAGGTTTCAGCCTATTTGGGGTTCATACTGATAGAATAATTATCCTGTCCCTTAAGCCTCAAACCCCAATGCGAGTGCGTTTAGGGCCCGCCTCTAAACGCACCCATTGTGCAGGTTTCAGCCTATTTGAGGTTCATACTGATAGAGTATCCTGCCCCTTAACCCTCAAGCCCGAATGCGAGTGCGTTTAGGGACCGCCCCTAAACGCACCCATAGTGCAGGTCTCAGCCTATTTGGGCTTCACACATACTTTGTTTGCTCCCCGACGAATGCATTTCAAACGCACCCATATGGGGCTTAGGGGATTTTATGCCTGATGCTTGAAAGCATTCGGGGATCAGGGGCAAAGTGCGTTTTGGAAGACTTCAAAAATGCACGCTGATCCCTGTCGAGTGCAAAAACGCAGGCTTGGATGGTTGATGGCACGTGCTGGAGAGCAAGATCTCCGCGACTGACCGCGAAAGTCCTCCCTGATTTCACGCTGTTTCTGAGAGGAAGCGCACGCTGAAAATGGCGAAAGGCACGCGAAAGGTCCGCGAAAGGGACGCGATTGGGCGACAGGTCCTGGAAAGGTATTGGCCAGCTGTGCTTCCAACTTCCATTAAATCTGGCTGATAGAATATCATGACGATTAGCCCTCAAACCCGAAACGAGTGCGTTTAGGGACCGCGTGCAAACGCACCCATGGTGCAGGTTTCAGCCTATTTGGGGTTCGTACTGATGGACTCTCATGCCCGTGCAAACGCACCCGTGGTGCAGGTTTCAGCCTATTTGGGGTTCGTACTAATGGACTCTCATGCCCCTGCACACCTCAAATCCAAGTGAGTGAGTTAAAACTGCACTATGGGTGCGTTTAGGGGCGGTCCCTAAACCGCATTGGGGTTTGAAGTGTTCAGGGGCATGAGAGTCCATAAGTACGAACCATAAATAGGCTGAAACCTGCACTATGGGTGCGTTTAGGGGCGGTCCCTAAACGCACTCGCATTGGGGTTTGAGGCTTAAGGGGCAGGATATTCTATCAGTATGAACCCCAAATAGGCTGAAACCTGCACAATGGGTGCGTTTAGGCGCGGTCCCTAAACGCACTCGCATTGGGGTTTGAGGCTTAAGGGACAGGATATTCTATCAGTATGAGCCCCAAATAGGCTGAATCCTGCACTATGGGTGCCTTTAGGGGCGGACTGCTTTCAGCACATTGATTCCCCTTCTTGGGATGAGAGAGCAAAGTGCGTTTTGAGGGTCCTGGAAAACGCACACTGGAGCTTGTATTTGGTTTTGTCGACCACTTGTCCACAAGCATTGAAATTAGCACATTGATTCCCCTTCTTGGGATGAGAGGGCAAAGTGCGTTTTGGGGGGTTTGGAAAACGCACCCAGCTTCCCTGCTGTATGTACTTGGTTATGTCGACTATATCATCGACGAAAACTCTATGATAGTTTTACGTCTCCGCGAAAGGGCGCGAAAGGTCCGCGAAAGGCGCGGCGCTTGGTGCTTTCCTGGGAACAAGAAAATCAGACAACCCCCATATCAACCGTCGCCCCAATAATGTTGACCCGAACCGGCCCTCGCCCCTACACACTCGAAGTCAGCAGTCGCCGCGTCTCTGGTCCAGGAGACTACGACATCTCCAAGTTTCGAGCTTCGAGACCCCAATCCCTAAAGTGTTAAACCCTAAACCCTAAACCCCAAACCCCAAACTCTAAACCCTAAACCCAGATCGACACCAGCCGACTCAACAGCCCCTAGGACCCAGAGTAGGCCCTTACTCCCTTTTTTTGGGGTTTGGGTTCCCTTTTCACCCCCTTTACACCAAAAAGGGAACCCTCTTACTTCCTGGGTTACTCCTGGGTCACCCTAAACCCCAAGCCCTAAGCCCTAAACCCTAAACCCTAAACCCTAAACCCGGGATAATGAAATGGGGGCATTTAATGTTAGGGGCCTTAAGTCGGAGGACATCTACAAAGTGGATCCTGAGGCTCCAGAGGAGTCCACCAACATCCCCTGCCCCTTGCGCGGCGCTTGAGAGCATGGTAGGGTTTCGGGTTTCGGGTTCAGGGTTTAGGGTTTGGGGTTTGGGGTTTGGGGTTTAGGGTTTAGGGCTTAGGGCTTAGAGTTTAGGCTTTCGGGTTTAAGGTTTAGGGCTTAGGGTTTGGGACTTGTGGTTTTTTATTAAAGCCCGAGACGAAAACCCGACTACTGCCTCTTCCCCTCGGCAAAGGTCCCTCCTGCAAGCGGCCCCTCGTGAAGCCCAACACCATCCTCTTCGGAAGCTGCCTCCCAGAAGAGAGCTTTGGACCGCCAGAGGGTTTATGGTTTAGGGTTTAGGGTTTAGGGTTTAGGGTTTAGGGTTTAGGATTCAGGGCTTACAGGGCGTGTGGCTACCACATGGTTTCCGGGCGAACGGTTTAGGGTTTGGGGTTTAGGGTGTCCCGGCGGAGGTCTCGCGGTCAACTCTTGCACAAGTTATACAAAGAGGTTTAGGACGTCGGGCTGTCAGAGTTTTGAATCGGTATATGCGCATTGTAGGACCTAAACCCTGAACCCTGAACCCTAAACCCTAAACCCGGTGGTTCAAGGTGAAATCCGGTGAAGCAAATGCTGTGCTGTGGCGCAGCCGAGGTTCTTCGAGCGAACTCCTGAGTTAGGCCAAGCTGATCTTCTCCTCGTGGCAGGCCTGAGCAAAACCCCCAAACCCTATAACCTCAACGGCAACTTCGCAGTGTGTCCGTTTTGTGGGCGGCAGTTGCTGCCACAGGTCCTCAGTACCTAATATAGGGTAATAGGGTAGACCATACACTCCTTGAAACGGCGCATGCCTGGAGGGAAGCAACAAACAACATAATTTCCATCTTCGACCCTATGCCCGAAGGTCCCCCAAGCCCGCAACTCGCCCGATGGCCCAATATTGGTGCCCCAAACTGTGTACGCTTGGAACTGGTTGGGCTTCGGCAAACAGGCGCCCCTAAACCCTACACCTTGGGATGTTTTTTCTTATGACTTATAACTGACAGTCCTTAATAATTAGGGATTATAGTACCCCCTACTATAATCCCTGTTAAGGGCTGTTAGTATAAGGGGGAACACCCTAAACCCTAAACCCTAAACCCTAGACCCTAAAGCGCCTCAAGTTAAAAGCCTGGAACTCTGCCAGGCACCTCGCTGGTGGTTTCACCGGCCAACTCGGTCGTCAACGAGGCCGGCCGCAGTCGTTTGCTGTTTTCACGTTAGGGCTTGGGGGTTTTAGGGTTTAGGGTTCAGGGTTTAGGGTTTAGGTTTAGGGTTCAGGGTTTAGGGTTTGGGGTTTAGGACCCCCTCTATACAACCCCGCCCCTCTAGGTTCCCACCATATGTAAGCCTATTCAGGGCTACCTAAGCTTAATTCAGGGTGTTTAAGGTGGAAACCTAGGGGAGGGGGTAGTATAGAGGGGAGGTAGTAGGGGAACCCATGATGCTTGCCTCATCCCCTTCAGCTGAAATAGCATCAGCCAAAGAACTACGCAATGCACTGGAAGGCCATAAACCGGGAGTTCCTCTGCCCCCGTCCATCCCCTGCAGAAAAGTCACAGGTGCCGAGCAGCTGCATGCGGGTGATCGTCAACCGTGAGCAGGTGCCTGTTGTGATCATAGCGGGGATGTTATTTTTTTTGCAGAGTCTTCTGGTCTTGGCAAACACCATCGAAGCACCCTAAACCCGAATAAACAAGTTTAGGGTTTCGGGTTAGGGTTTAGGGTTTCGGATTTAGGGTTTAAAGCACTTGGTACAGTGCAGGTGGGCCGTGACTTGGGCATCGACTATGGGATCTCCGCCGCACGAGATATCTGGTCTGGCGAGAGAACTTGCGATGAGATCCATGGCCCCAGCTGGTCAGTTGTCTAACGTATTGTCCCCTTCTGGGGGTTCCCAGCCGACAAGGGGCGAGCCCTCAAGGGTAAGGCCTGAACCCCTAAGGCAAGACCGGAACCATAGCAAAGGAAGCCCAGACCCGAAACCCTGAACTTTACACCCCACCCCGAAAGGGAAGCACCGTGAGCTGTCAAGCCGAGTCGTCCTAAAAGGATGAGTCCTGAACCTTACGCCCTGAACCCTCCATGAAGGTGTTTTATGAAGTCTAAGGTTTTAGGATTTTAGGGTTTAGGGGTTTGGGGCTTAGGGTCTTACACCAGCAACATCAAGCGTCCCATGCTTTGTTGTGGCCAAGGACTTTTCTGGAGCTGATCAAGCTTATGGGGTGGCAGGATCGGCTCCGGAGGATTCTGGGCTTGCGCTTAGAAGACCCTGAACCCTAAATCTTGCCTAGCCAAGTGGCCCGTACCCTGGTATGTCAAGCCGATGAAACCACGTCCCAGACTGTGAAGACCATGGAAACCCCGAAAACTTGCCGGGGAGTCTGCAACTTGAGGAGGGGATCGCGAGGAGGGGAACCAGGGGTTCCCATAGGATACCTGTGACGCCACACGACCGAGTGCGGAGGCGAGCTATGATAACGTAGTCCAAGTTCCTCTAACAGCAAACCCCAAACCCTGAACCTTAAACCCTAAACCTAAACCCGAAACCCTAAACCCTAAGCAAACCGAGGATCCGGCACCTGCTGCCGGAGAGCAACCGGGAGATGATCCAGGACCGGTAGTAGGAGCGTTGAACAGCACATTTATTGGGCCTTAGGTCCTTTTGGTGTCTTAAAACCCTATATCCCAGACCCTAAACCCGGTTCCTTATACAAATCTGGTGCCTATTTGTGTGTTGCTAGGGCTGAGCAGCTGCTGGTTCTCATCTCGGTTCTCATGTCAATGCCTTACATCAGGGTGGCTTTTACTCGGGATCCCCCTTTGCGGTACCACTTGGGATGTTCCCCTTGTATTAAACGTCCGCATTAGGGATTCTAGTACCTCCATTCATAATCCCTATGAAGGACTGTCAGTATAAGGGGGAACATCCCAAGGTAACACTATCGAAAAGCACGACTCCAGCTGGAGGACCTGTGAAATGCCTCAGCCTCTCTGGGAGGCTGACGCCTGACGACTGATCTTGAGCTGGGCGAGGTATTTGCCCTGCTGCCAAAGGCAGCGCCCAAGACCCGAATTCCATGAACAATACCAATCTCGAGAATCATACATAGAATAGGGATGACAACGTTGATCATGCAGTTATATCATGAGAAAGCCATGCCGGATGTTGCGGCATATTCAAACTTCTGGTAGCAAAACCTGCGGGCATGGCCTGAAGACCTTTGTACAGAAATGAGGTTCGCTACTCAGGCCGATGCTCGGCAACTCCGACTGCAGCCGAAAAAAAGCTGTTGGCACGTTTTCGGGCAGTGGCCAAGGCTACTTATCCTAAACGTTACTTAGGCCCTAAAGTTCGCAACCGTTTACATGAACCCCCAAACTACCAAACCGTGAACCACACCACGCTAACCCCCCCCCCCCCCCACACCGGCCATGCCGTTTTGTATGTGTGGAGGCTCTCTATGCCACCTGGACAACCAGCGAGTCCTTGTTGGGCCATCTTGCTGCAAGGAAGAGCGATTATGTGCTAGTAAGGATGTACCCTATAAACCCTAAACCGTAACCGTATAAACCCTAAATCTTAAACCAGGGCTTAGGGTTCATGGGATTTAGTGAGAAGAATGCTTTTCGAGGCTTCAGGTTTAGGCGTCCGCCTGTGCACTGTAATGTTGAAGTTTTAGGGTTTAGGGTTGAAGTTTTAGGGTTTAGGGTTTCAGGTTTAGGCTGAGGATGTGCTATGTGTGGGCTCTTGCTCAGTCTTGCTGAGGCTAGGGATGCGTTGAGGGGCATCGGGTGTCTTTAGGGCGCTGTGGGGCTTAGCGGCTTCGGGCCTTCTAGGACGTTTACACCCCAAACCGTAAACCCCTCGCAAGTGAAGGCATGTTTGGGAGTCTTGTATTTCAATACCGAAAACCAAGAAAACGGGAGTCGGAAGAGTGGGCTATGCGGTCAGTTCTCTATGTACGGAGCTTCATGAGGGCGCTGGAAGAGGACCCTAATGTTGAAGAACCCTTAGCGTGCGCTCTAAGGGCGTCAGGGTATCCCGGCTTCGCGGACCGATGTTTTGTGGTTGTAGTGTTGGGAGACGAGTTTGCAATTTCAGCCTTCTCCTGGGTTTAGGGTTTAGGGTTTAGGGTTTAGGGTTCAGGGTTTAGCTACGTCTTTCAGGCTGTCAGGTTTGGTGATGCAGGAGCGCAGAGCACGTTAGCATGGTCGAGCCCATGTGGCAGGACTCTGCTTCCCAAGGTTCCTTGCCGATACGACCAGTGTTCGTAGACCCTACACCATATGTCCCAAACCTCAAACCCTAAACCCAAAACCCGAAACCCTAAACCCTAAACCCTTAAACCCTAAACCCCAAACCCTAAACCCTAAACCCTACTCGCCTTCACCAGGCCTGGGCATGTCTTCGGGCTTGGTTTTTGCAGCCTCCACGCTTTTGGCAGACACCCACCGCCGCATTGTTCCCTGGCGCACCCTTTGTTTTAGGGTTACAGGGTTTAGGGTTTAGTTTTAGGGTTACAGGGTTTAGGGTTTAGGTTTAGGGTTTAGGGTTGAGGTTTTAGGGTTTTAGGGTTTTGGGGTTTGAGGGTCTTAGGGTTTAGGGTTGAGGGTTTAGGGTTTAGAGTTTATGTTAAGCTGTGTTTTGGAATACTATACTTTAACATGTTTTTGATTCTAGGTTCCTGTTGTGGCTACTGATATCTCAACAGTATATACTTTTTTTCCAGCGTCTACTCCGGTAGGGGTTCCCTGGCGCATTTTTCTCCCTCTCTCAGGTCGCCCCCCCCCCCCCCCCCTCCAAGAGTTTCATATTCCCTAAACCCTCAACCTCAAACCCTGAAACCTTAACCGGTACACAGGGAAACATTTGACATTGCGGGGGCTTGGAGTTGGAGAGTTGGATGATAAACCCTAAACCCTCAAATCGGTGCTCAGGAGCCCGGGTGGCAGTTCACCTGGTACGCTCTCTGCATCAACTGTGGGCTTAGCTTTCTCTCCACCGCCGTGGCGGTGCCGTGCCCCAGAAGCATGAATGGACTTTGCCTGGACCACCTCGGGCTCAATTAGGGGCACCGATGGTGGGTACAAAGCCCTAATCACCCAAATCCAAAGAACTCCTAAAGCCCCGAAATCCCAAAATCAACCCTAAAAAGCCCCCGAAGTTCTTGAACATTTAAACACATGTGGCAGAAGTTGGGTATGGAGGGGACCCTTCTATCCCCCGGGTCTACGCTTGCCTCAGTCTTCGTTGCAGATCCGACCATCGTTGTTCCCTCCTTTAGGGTTTAGGATTTAGGATTCAGGGTTTAGGGTTTAGGGTTTAGGATTTAGTTCAGGGTTCAGGTTTCAGGGTTTAGGGTTTAGGGTTTAGGGGGCCAGTATGTCGGAGTAGGCCCCTAAAACCCCTCCAAAGCTTCACGGGCCTGCTTAGATTCAAGAAGCATGCGTGTGATTGAAGGGCAAGCCGTGAAGCTGCACTTACAACCTGTTGAGCCCTTGCTGAGGTCACACATAGGCCTATGCACAAGTACACCTGAAGTTTCAACTGATGGAAACCCTAAACCCCAAACCCTAAACCCTACACTCTAATTTCTCCAACAAGCAGCCAGTCCTTAGGGTGTACAAAGTTTCGGGTTTCGGTCGTGGGACTACCTTCAACCCCTAAGGTTGCATACCTATTTGGGTTTGGGGCCCCTTTTCAAAGATCCTCTAAGGGAATATAGGGCCCATATTCGGAGTACATGAAGGGAAGGGGTACATTCTTAGCGGTCCTGGCTTGATTCCCTTGACTCGAGTGGATTTCATCTTTAGGGGGTTTAGGGTTTCGGGTTTAGGGTTTAGGGGGTGCTTTTTCTTTGTGAAAAGCATGTGCAGACTACACACTGAAGAGACTACAAGCTTCCAGAAGAGGCTTCAGCTAGAGCTTCTGACGATGGGGTGAACATCACGGGCTTTCATGATTCTGTCTTCAGAATGGATGCACCTCTGCAACCTGACTGAGCTGCCTCAAAACCCTCTAAACTGAACCCCCCTAGCCCCTCTAGAGCTCCTACACCCTAAACCCCTTAAACCTCGTAAAGCTGAGCCCCAACCCGAAGCACCTGAAGGCCCCGGACTTAAACCCCTTAACCACCCCAAAAACCCTTTCATGCCCACATCCTTTCAACCCTACACCCGAAACCCTACACCCTAAACTGAAGTTTAAAGACTCCAGAACTAGGACCCGGAGTCGGCTCCCTTTCCCTTCTTTTGGGGTTGGGGTTCCCTTCTAGTCCCCTTGAAACCCACAAAGTGTTTAGAGGGGTTTAGGGTTTAGGGTTTAGGGTTTAGGGAAGAAGGGTACCCCTTTTTACTCCTCGGCTCCTTATGGGTCTAGATCAACTCCCCACCTCCATCTGCCTCGCAGTCTCTTGTGCTGCCGGGCAGCGCCGGGCGAGACCCGGAGTATTCTCCGCTCGTCAGAAGATCAGCAGGCGGGGGATTTGGGGGTATTTCCAAAAATAGGGGGGGTACCCTGAATATACCCCCCAAAATAGCAGAGTCCTTTTTATAGAAGCCCCAAAAAAATAGGGGGGGGGGGGGGGGTACCCTTAATATACCCCAAAAAGGGCACCCCTATGTTCGGAAACCCGAATGTTGGCGCTGAAAAGGGTTTAAAGGCTCTAGGGGTCGGAGGACTTGGGAACTCTAGGAGGTAGGGTTCAGGGTTCAGGGTTCAGGGTTCAGGGTTCAGGGTTCAGGGTTCAGGGTTCAGGGTTAGGGTTTAGGGTTGAGGGTTCAGGGGTGTGTTGGTGGTGAGCTTTCCGGGTCACGGGTCCGGCTTGTAGGGACTTTGCCCAGGCTCCAAGTATTTTCAGGTCAAGGTTCTCCATAACAGCAGGAGGCTCCTGCATGTTCAGGGTTAGTTTGTTCTGGGGTTTGTGCCGCCCTCACAAGTTGCGGCGGGCTGCTGTCATTGTTTCTGTGCCGTAGCGAAGTTATGCGAAAGTTATGTCTCTCCTACATAACCCACCCTAAACCACCCTAAATGCCAAGCGCAAGAGTGTTTCGTAAGCCGCGAAATCATGTGGATCTTAGGGGCACGTGCTCTCACCCTAAACCCTAAACCCCAAACCCTAAACCCGAACTGCGAATAAGCAGGCCAATGTTCACTGACATGCCCAACTACTTCCCAAACTTTCTTTTTGGACCCCAGAGCCCTCAACCCTAAACCCTTTAGGTTTAGAGGTCTAGGGGTTTAGGGCTTTAGGGGTCCTAGACCCTAAACCCTAAACCTTAAACCCTAAACCCTAAAGCCCTAAACCCTAAACCCTAAACCCTAAGCGCCCTTAGCTTAGGGTCACAAGAAGGTCATCGGAGCGGGAGATGACGAGGTTGCGGAGATCGCGCGCATAGCTGTTGAGGTGCATGCGCAGGCGGGTCATTTAAGGGACTTTAGGGTATAGGGTTTAGGGCTAGGGTTTAGGGTTTAGGGTTTAGGGTTTAGGGTTTAGGGTTTAGGGTTTAGGGTTTAGGGTTTAGGGTTTAGGGTTTAGGGTTTAGGGTTTTAAGGAGGGACCCTCGTTGGAAGCCTTTTCGGCTTAGTAAGCAGGGTTCGTAAGGTGGGTTATGGGGATTACCATCGGGCTGCTAAGGAAATTCTAAGTAGACTTACTAAGTCAAAAGAGCTTCGAAGTAGAAGGGACCCTTAATCTTGTTCTTGTACTTATTTCCTATATAAATTCCTATATATATATATATACACCCTATATAGTACCTATATACCTAAGTAACCGCTACATCCCTGAGGTCCCTCATCAGGGTGCCTCCGTTAGTGTTCTGACTTTCTAGACCTTGGCTTAGGACTCCCAACTTGGTAAAAGTTCAGGGTTTAGGGTTTAGGGTTTAGGGTTTAGGGTTTAGGGTTTAGGGTTTAGGGTTCAGGATTTTCGAGAACCTCCTATAATTGAGAGCTGTTAGGGCTCTCCACTTTGGGGCTTCTAGGGTGTAGGATGATGGCATTCTTCATTCCAACCCTCGAATCCCAGACTCCAAGCCTCCCCTTGGGACCCTGCATTCAAACCCTCAACCCTAAACCCTAAACTCTAAACCCTGAACCCTGAACCCTTAGTTTGGGCGCTTCTGGATCCCTGATTAGGAAGGCATCCTAGTCCCGAAGCCCGCTGAACCCCATGAAACCCTCAGGTTTAGGGTTTAGGGTTTAGGGTCTATAGGGTTAACCCCTCTAAACTGTCAACTCGAGAAACCTGATGAAGCTCACCCTATACCTCGCCTGGATCCCCAGAATTCTAAGCCCCGAAGCGCCACGACCCTACTTCAAGGAGCCCCACGTGATTGGGGGTGCATTACCGTTTTAACCCAGGCATGTCGCATCAACCCGCGAAAACCCTAACCCGAATGAAAAGCAAAGTTTCACATCCCTGAATTCCTAATCACTGAAACCCACAAAGCCCACTAGTAGCCTAGCCCGTCCGAAACCCTAAACCCAGTCGTGCCACGGGGCCACCGTGGGCTCACCTCGGCAACGGAAAGCGCTGAGGCCGGTGAATGGTTAGAGTGTATAAGGGGTTTGGGTTCAAGGTTTAAGAGACTGGGGTACAGTCTGAGGATCTAACCTCCATTTATTTAAGGGTTCTGATGTATGGGCACTTAATCTGTACGAGTATATAAGGAGTACAACCGCAAGATATAGGGTGGTAGGGGATTAGGGCTCAAAAGGTTCAGGGCTGGAGGGGACTCAAGTTTCACAGGCGCGACGCAAGGGTTGGTGTTATTGGCTGGCGTACCTAAGTCCTTAGTTCCCTAAGAGTGAGCCACTGCTGCCACCCTGTCCATGAGAATGCCGGGCAGCTCCAGCGCCCTAAACATTCAGTCCCCCCCTAAATCCTACAACCCTGCAACCCCCCAAAAGCCCTAAACCCTGTAAACCCTAAACCCTAAACCCTGTAAACCCTAAACCCCAATCAAGCCACTGATTTTCCTCGTCATGGGCTCGGTCTGAACTCACAGCCCCCATGAAGCAGGGTTCTCAGAGACTGTCAAGGCTGAACCCTGCCAGGAACGCCCTTGGAATTCATCCGTGTGTTTGCCTTTGGTGCGTTTAAGGAAGCACTGCTGAAGGAATCGGATCCCTAATCCCTAATCCCTAAACCCTAAATCCCCAAGTAGGTTTAGGTCAAGGGTTTCCGAAGCCCCAACCTTTTGAGCACTATTCAGCCCTGCAAGCCATCCTTGGCGCTCAATTCTGCAGGAGAAGGTTTCCTGAACCCTATAGATCCCTGGGTTAGGGCCGGTTAGGGTTTAGAGTTTAGGGTGAATGCTAAACCTAACCCCAAATCCCGAAAACCCTTGCAGCTCAAGCTTCCGTATCCCTAGATGCAGGGGTTCCCTCCCCTAAGGGTCCATGTACCTCATTCGTCTCTACATAGGAGGTGCCTTAAGGGTTTAGGGCTTAGGGATTTCGGGATTTAGGGTTTTAGGGTTTTTGGGTTTATAGGATCTGGGGTCTAGAGTCTAGGGTCTAGGGTTTAGAGTTCAGGGTTTTGGCTTTGGGTTGGGGGCTTGCTATTCAGGGCTTGGGGTCTAGAGGGTCGAAGCTTGCAGCCATGGCTTCCCCGAGACCTTTCGGCTGTAGCTTGGCTTGAAAACGTAAACGCCCCGCCGTGCCATGGCGGGGCGTTTGCGTTCGAGGCAGGCTACAGCCGAAAGAGACGCTGCAGATGATCAAGCCGATGCTGGAGGGTTTAGGGTTTAGGGTTTAGGGTTTAGGGTTTAGGGTTTAGGGTTTAGGGTTTAGGGTTTAGGGTTTAGGGTTTAGGGTTCAGGCGAGAATGTAGGGAAGGAGGAAACGAAAGACACGGCCGAGCAGGGTCACCTGTAGTTCATGCGCTGACCGAGGATGGCGAGGAGTAAATCCTTAAGGAAAGCCATTTTTGAGGGTTTAGGGTTTAGGGTTTAAGAAGGAACTACTACGCTGACAGCCTGGAGGACCTCGCGCACGACCATGAGCTCAAGGACAAGGCCTTCAAGTTGCATGTGCGGAACAGGGCGTGTCACAGCAATCGAGGACGGAAGCCTTGGCAACCTGGTTTGGTGGCTCCTTTGGGGCCAGGAAATGGTGGTGTTTGCAAGCGGGAACTAATCCGCTGATGGAACCATCCAAGAGATCATTCGCATTGAGAACTCTTCTCGATGCGGATGATTTCCTGGATGGTTCCATCCGCGGAAGGGAGCATTTGTCCAAACCTACCGCCACGCAAAGTTACCAAGTGGAGGTGTTGCCCAAACCTACCGCCAGGCAAAGTGACCAAGTTGGAGCTGTTTCCGCTCAGTAGAAGGAAAACTGCGGAAGGAAGAGGTTCAGTATCCCTAAACCCCATAACCCCGAAACCCGAAACCCCAAGAATGTTTAGGGTTTTAGAGGTGACAACCTAGCCCCGAGCCCTGTTTCCACCACGGTAGTAGATGAAGCTGAAGACTGGGATCACAGAACCTATACTTCATATACTATCCTAGACCCGAAACCCTAAACCCTAAACCCTAAACCATAAACCCTAAACCCTAAACCCTAAACCCTAAACCCTAAACCCTCTTCGGGTTCATTTTCGGCCCCCAAGGAGTAAGGCTTGCCACCCTAGAACCCCCTGAGCCTTGACGCCGCTCCAGCAGTTCGACACCAGAGCTGGGGTTTAGGGTTTAGGGTTTAGGGTTTAGGGTTTAGGGTTTAGGGTTTAGGGTTTAGGGTTTAGGGTTTAGGGTTTAGGTTTAGGGTTTAGGTTTTAGGGTTTAGGGTTTAGGGTTTAGGGTTACGGAGCCTTTTGCGCCGAACATCTGGGAGTTCTTGCCCCTGCCGTGGGAGGGCGGGGAAGGGCGTGGGGGAGGTTTGGGCTGTTTAGGGTTCAGGGTCTAGGGTGTAGGGTGCAGGGTTCAGGGTTTTGGGGTTTCGGTTGCAGCCTACTGCCTAGACTCACTGAAAGTAACCACACCCCGAGTCGACCCAACCCTCTAAGCCCCCTCTCCCTGAACCCTAAATCCTAAACCCTAAACTCTAAACCCCACACCCTGAACCCCCCCCCCCAAAAAAAAAAAAAAAAATCAAAACACCGAGAGCTCCAGGTGGCTTTGCGGCATCACTGGCTCCTGGGCTGCAGTTGCCCTTGTTTGAAGGCAGGCATAAGCATACTTGCACACGCATCACTGCATACATACATACACATGTATATATATATATAATTATGTATATATATATATATATCCATATGTACGTTTTTTTATTTCAACAGCAACTTTACGTTCATACAGACCTTGTATATACTACACGCATGTAGACACGTGTGTGTGTGTACTCTGGTAATTTCCCTGTGTCTGCTTATCGAAGAGCATACGGCTATTCTGCATGCTGTTGCGACATGCCATATGAAGCTTATGCAGTGCTGAAGTTGTTATGATGCTGGTGTTAGGTGCCATGAAGGGTTTTGTTTCCATTCCATTCCACACACGGTCAACTCTGTGCTCAGATAAGTAGCATACGCCTACATCGGTGTGTTACCGACGGCGTCGAAGCGCAGACACCGGTAGCAAAACTTACCACGAGTGGCCTAGTTTAGCAGCAAACAGAAAGGAGTTGGACAAGGCATCGAAGTAAAAACTGTCTTGCTGCAGGGCTCAGCAAGCCCCTCAGTGCAAGGGTAGCACCTCAGGTGTGCTATGAAGCACAAGCATAAGCCCATGTCCGCATCTGGGACACTCACTGCTTGGGGGAGGCGATGTTGCATGGGAGCTGTAGCAGAGCAGAGGAAGGAACTGTTTTTTCTCGAGTAGGAGAAGAAAGACAGCGGCGTCGACGGGTTTTGGTGGGACTGCGCATTTTGATATGATTTGTTTTTCGTTTGCCATGTGCTGTCACTTAAGGCTGTCACATAAGGCTGTAGAATTTCATGTGCCATGCTATGACATGCAGCTAGCGCTTCTTCGTGCCGTGCATGTACATGGTCTTGCAGGGCTTCGGGGTGGGATGCTTTGGGCTCAAACCACTTAAGTTATAGGGCTTAGGGTTCAGGAGTGTAGGGGGTGCCGTGTAATTCATTTAAGGGTTCAGGGGGATCTCAACCAAGGTGCACTATGCTGCAGTTGCATGGCCACTTGGCCTCCAAGCTTTAGCCCTGCCTCTCTTGGCTCTCACAACTTACGGTGCCTTTAAGATACCCCAAGCCCAAGACTTCAAGGTTCTCAGTAGCCGGCGGGTTGTGGGCTTCAGGATTTAAGGTGAGTAGACTAAACCCTAAACCCTAAACCCTAAACCCTAAACCCTAAATCCCGAAGCTTTATGATGCATAAGGTCGGCTGCACGGCCGTCTTCTTGTTGATTCACGCCTTCCCACCTGGGCACAGCGTGACAACCTTTCAGGCGCTTTTAACAGGATGAGGGGTCAGGTCTTGAGGGTTTAGGGTTTAGGGTGTAGGGTTTAGGACGTAACTGTAGGAGGGTGTAGGGTTGTACTGAACACGCAAGCGCCCAAACCCTAAACCCTGAAACTCTCAAAGCTCCTAATCTTCAAGCGGGCAGGCCGACGTCTCAACGAGTGATAGACCAACCCTTATCCTGCCAATGAAGCGCGTGTTGGGTTTAGGGTTTAGGGTTTAGGGAAAGAAACGAGCAGGACCAGGAAGCCCTGAATCTCAAGAGGAGCGATGTCTTCTTGGCAGGCTCCTTGAACCCCTGAACGAAGAGACAAACAAAAGCAAACTCAGGAGCAGGCGCGGAGAGCCCAAGTAAGGCAAGCTGGTACATCGGAAGGGTTTAGGGTTTAGGGTTTAGGGTTTAGGGTTTAGGGTTAAGGGTTCATAAGGTTCAGGGTGAGGGTTTGGGGGTCTAGGGATCTCTTGAGGAACCTACCTCCAAAACAAGCCCGAAGTGGCTCTGCACTCAACCCTGCTAGACCCGGAGGCTTGCGAGGCATGCTTTTGCAAGGAGAATGTCTCTGCGGATGCAGTGCCTATATCCCCCTTGGGAGTTTTTTGTTTTTGTTTATATAAAACCCAAGATGATGTTAACAATACTATTTGTATTAAGGTTATACGGGGAGTATAGGTGCATCTCACGCGCGACGTGGTCTATGGCCAGGCACGTGGGCTAGTGTTCCTTCATTCGGGGTTGCATCTTCAGTTGCCCAACATCTCTACTTTCTTCTACCCCTGCACCTTCAAGTTTGTTTGTGGGCCCCACCAAAGCCCAAAACTCAAGAAATCCTAAACATCGCACCTTAAGCCCTAAACCCTAAACCCTACACCCTAAACCCTAAACCCTTACATCCTAAATCTGGGACCATAGTCCCATCCCCTTGGCCACCCTCGACACCCTGAGGGTGCCAATCCGCTCCTCATGGACGTGTATGCGTCGGAGAAGTCTCTGCGCAACGGCACGTCTCCAGCAGTCGTCATGACCCTGGGGATTTGGGCAATTTGGGGTTTAGGGTTTAGGGTGTAGGGTTTAGGGTTTGGGGTTTCTAGGAGTTAGGAGTTCAGACAACCTATAGAACAAGCCGCGTGTGCCTGACCCACGGGTTTCTTGTCGCGGCACATTATTAAACGAGCCTCCCACAAGAAAGGGGCACCAGCTTACTTTTACCCGATTACGGTAGTTTAGTCCATCTTCCTTCACAAGATCTTTGCCCCAGGATCCATGGTGGAAATTTCATGGCCGGCTCCAAGAATGAAGGCGTGGTGGTGGACGAATCCCACTTCTTTGCCAGCTCGGGCTTTGTGGCTTAGCCGAGTGGGTACACTTTACACTTTTTGGGATACGACAATCCCCTTATAGAACTGAAAGTGTACACTTGTTTTTTTTTTTTTTGGGGGGGGGGGGGGGCTTATGAACTCAGCAACTAAGGTGGCCTTCAGCATCAACTACCAGCTGGCCTCTTGGCTCCTTTTGGGGGGTTGGGGTTTAAGGTTTAGGGCTTAGGTGAGAGCTTGCTCTTCCCTCTCTCCCTTCCCCTCTTGCTCTGAGAGACAGTGGTATCGGGGTCGGAATAATTACTACTAGCATTCCCTTATGGTCCCTTTATAGTTACGGATTCTATAATTACATCCAAAGCCCTAGTCTTATTATTAAGGCTCCTATAGTAGCCCTAAACCCAAAACCCCAAACGATTATATTCCTTAATTCTCAAAGCAAAGAGCTCTTTGTGAGTCACTGTAGCTGGCCAAGGAGTCCGACAACTACCTCGCGGAGTATCAAGACTTTCCATTGGCATCCTTTCTCCTTCTTGTGGGGCTTCAGGGTTTAGGGTTTAGGGTTTAGGGTTTGGGGTTTAGGGTTTAGGGTTTAGGAAGCCCTGAGGACCTTACCTTAAACCCCCTAAACCCTAAACCCCCCCAGAAGAACCGAGGAACCAAGCCGTGCGAGATGCCGTGCATAACGCGAAAGCTGCGGTCCGGTTCATCCGGAAGCATGCCAAGCGGTTCCACGTCGATCCTGCCCAAATTGCCGTATGGGGAGAGCCTTCGTCACACAGAATTTCGCCTTTTTGGGTTTTGGCTCTAGGGTTTCAACCGCCTTTGTCTCTCACGTGAGCCTAAGGAATCCGAAACCATGACAACATGTGGTTTTCGTTTTTGCTTTTAACTCCCAAACTTTTGCTTTCAACCCTCAAATCCTCCCCAAAGCCACCCTACGCATGACAAATTCTGCTCACCTCGTTGTCAAAATGCAGGGTTACCTCTAGGTATACTTAGCGGCTTAGCGGTTCTGTCTTTATAGGGGATATGTCAGCGGGATATAAGGTACCTAATTCCCTCTGCGCATCCCAAGTCCTAATCCTTCACCTTAAACCACGATAAACCAGGGTCGAACTTCTATAGCTCGGTTGAAGAGTTAGTTACACCACACAGCCCCAAGCATGACTCAACACCCTGAATCCTATAAACCCTAAGCCCAAACTTACCACCCTGCACCCCCCCCCCCCCCCCCCCCCCCCCCCCCCCCCCCCCCCCCCCAAGTACATCTCAGATCAGCTAAACCCTAAACCCTAAACCCCAAACCCTAAACCGAGGAGTCGGCTGGGGCCATCATAGCGGCCAGCATGAACTCCGTCTCCACCGAGGGAGACAGCGGCACGCCGGGGGTGTCCTCACAGGCAGGGTAGGGGTTTTAAAGGCGGTTTAGGGTTTAGGGTTTAGGGTTTAGGGTTTAGGGTTTAGGGTTTTGGGTTTTGGGTTTTGGGTTTTGGGTTTTGGGTTTTGGGCATTTTGGGGGGAAACCCTAACACCCGAAACAAGTGCGGGAGTCGCAGAGGTTTGAGATTTTGGGTTGAGGGTGTCTTGTCCGCCATGCTTGGGACCTTAAACCGTAGACCCCCAAATCCTAAATATCCTAAGTCCAAAATACCCTAAGCCTAAGCCCCCAAACCCTAAATATCCTAAACCCTAGATACCCTAAACCCTTAAACCCTAAATATTCTGAACCCTAAACCCTAAACCCTAAACCCTAAACCCTAAACCCTAAACCCTAAACCCTAGAGTGCCAAGAGCAGGTCTCAGCTGCTCTGGGCCTCGCTGGTACGATCTGGCCTTTCCTGGTTGGCATGCCAGGGAACGACGTGCAGGAACCTCCCCGAATTCTTGGGGAGGGCTTGGGGTTTAGGGTTTAGGGTTTAGGGTTTAGGGTTTGGGGTTTTAGAGTGTTAGGGTGCTAGGGTGCTAGGGTGTTAGGGTGTTAGGGTGTTACGGTGTTGGGGTGTTGGGGTGTTAGGGTGTTACGAGGGTTACGGGTGTTTTCAGGGCTTCAGCAGTTTGGGGTTTCTTGGGTTGTGGGCGTTTGGAGTGTAGAGTCATGGGACTAAAGGAGGGACCCTCATAAGGGAACTTAGGGGTTATGTAGGGGTTCTTTGGCAAGTTGGCTCTAAGGAGAACTCACGCCCTGTGTTGGGGTACCCTGCAACCCCAGTAGGCAGTTCTCGAGCTTGGGACGTATGTGGTTCATGTTTTGGGCAAGAGCGTGCTCATTGTGTCTCACATGCCCTTGGCAATCAGGGCCCTAAGCCGAGAACCCTAAACCCCAAACCCTGAACCCTGAACCCTAAAGCCTAAACCCTAGTACTGAACCCTAAACCCTAATCCCTGGAGTTCAAAATGCCCACCGGCCCTACAGGAAGTCACCCCGTGGTTCAATGTCCACGGCACCAGGGATTCCATCGTCTTCCCATTTCTCGCGGTGTCTCGACCCGTACCTCCTGCCTCTCAGCAGGTTTGGGTTTTACGGCTTAGGGTTTAGGATTTGGGTTTTACCTACTGGTTCGTAGTAGAGAATGAGGAATTTAGGTACCTTATATACCCCTATTCTCTTTGCCAATTAGTTCTGGGGTTTGATGGTGGAGCTTTCTAGAACAACTCGAAGAACAGAATCCAAGAGCATTCAGATAGTGCAACTGGGTTACACACCTTCCGGACTTTCAGCGGACTTTCAGCGCGGTCGTAGAACATTCAGGAGTGGACGTTCCGCCTCACTTTCAGACTACCAGCAGGCAACCTTAGGGTCTGCTGCATGACTTTGCACGTTTCAAGACGCCCAGGGAATAGGAAGCCGCTCATCACCTTAAAGTCTTAAAGTCTTCGGGGCCGTCATGGGCTGCTGTGGCTCATCCCCTGTGATCGGTGAACTCGACATACAGTTGGCGCCAAACATCGAACAGCTGATCGGTTGCAGGAAGGAGGCTGTGGGCACCTTGGCAGATACCACAAACTAGGTAGGCCCTTGGGACATTTGTTGTTTTCCCTTTATTAAGAGGATCATATTCAGGAATGTTATTCAGAGGGTTTAAGGGCCATCCTAGACAATGTCACCTACTATGGCAGCAGAGGTGACACGCTGTCATGGTGAGTTCTAGTGTTACGAGAAGATGAGCAGGCCACGGACTATAAGACCCCACCTACTTGCTTTGCAAAACGCCATGCAGAATGTTGCTGTATTTTTGCGAACATGTTTGCGGATCTTTTGGCAACTAGTGCGTTTTTGTTGCGAAAACTGAAACTTGCTCGTCAATATTTTGTAGGAAACCGAAAATCGATGCGCAAAATCGAGACGCCAAGATTTCGCAAACACTCCACAAAGATGAATAACTTCCCAGCCTGGGCCTGTGGCCTTAATCAGCTCACAATTCTAGTGAGTCCGGTTGGTATTGCAAGAAGGGGAGGGTACAATGATCGGCGCTCGCCGTGACAAAGTGAAAGTCCCGATCTGTCGACACAATGACACAGACACGCTGGAAGCATTTGATGGTTATGAACAAGATGTTGATGACATTAATTACAATATAAAATAAATCCTACGTAGTGATCACAATCGCAATTTTCAATACGTAATCAGCACACCCAGCATGCCTATTATGAAGAATAATTAGTAGCAATAATAACTAGCAATAACAGTGGCAATCTTATCATCACGAATATTCGCACCAGTTGTATCAACGGCAACAGCTACAACAGCAACAACAACAGCAACAACAGCAGCAGCAGCAGCAGCAGCAGCAGCAGCAGCAGCAGCAGAAGCAGCAGCAGCAGCAGCAACCACAACCGCAACCACAACCACAACCACATTCACATCCACATCCACATCCACAACCACAACTATACAAACAAAAAACACAAACAAAACAACTACAACAACCACAACAACCACAACCACCACAACCACAACCACAACCACAACCACGACCACCACGACCACCACGACCATCACGACCACCACCACCACCGCCACCACCACCAACAACCACAACAAGACTACATAGTACTAGCAATGTTTGCATCTTAAGGTTAATTTCAGTTTAGTAGCATGAGGATATCCGTAGCGGCACTAACAACAAAACCAGCTCAACGACATGCTGATCGGTTTCTTATGGTTTGTGGGGACTACACCCTAAACCCTAAACCCTAAACCCTAAACCCTAAACCCTAAACCCTAAACCCTAAACCCTAAACCCTAAACCCTAAACCCTAAACCCTAAACCCTAAACCCTAACTAAACCCTAAACCCTAAACCCTAAACGGAAACCCGAAACCCCAAGCTGAGGTGCATCCTTGAAGTTGAATTCCGAGGCCATCGGTGTCATGACTCGCGCCTTCAGTGGCACTGCCACGACGGCTCCTGAAGGAATCAGAATAGGATGATACAACAGTTTAGGGTTCAGGGTTTCGGGTTTGGGGTTTCGGGTTTAGGGTTTATGGCTTGATTTGGGGGTTTGTGAACATAGGCAATCTAATGCTCTAGTAGTGCAATAGTCTTACTACAAGAGAATAAAATCCTGAAGGAACCACAGACTGGATTCTGGGGCCATCACTACGAGGAAGGTGGGATGATCCAAAGCGTTTGTCGATGATGGCATGGCTGATGAAGGCGGACTGGGCATGCTGTGTGGCGCGTGGAGGCTTCGCACTGGCTACTCGTAAGGAAGATGGGAATCTTGGCGCCGTGGTGGTGGTGCTGCCATATGAGAAAGGTATTCCTTCAGACATTGCCGGCGCCATGGAGCTGTTGCGAGCGTTGCGTCCTCTTGGGCTGCCACCTTGGAAGGGGATGGGAAAGGAATCGCAAGGAATCAAAGCTCGAGCTTTTGCAGCCATGCATGCCACCGAGAACGTCAAGAAGAAATATTGCAGCGGCCCACATGCGCATGTCAGGAACATGTCGGTAGATCCAGCAGCACAAGGTCTTGGTTTCTGTGGGAAGCTGATGCGAGTTGTGAACGCCTGGGCAGATAGCAGACAGCTTCCCCTGTGGTTAGAGACCTCCGGCGCCCGAAACGTGGCCATCTATGAGCGTTTTGGCTACAAGAACATGGAGCAATATGCGTTAAAATGCAAGAATGATCCCGGCACCCATGACGACGAGTTCGGAATGATGCGACTCCCAACACCCCCAGCAGCGGCGTGATGCAGAGGAAACCGTCACCCGAACTCTCATTGAGATCTACAGGTCGCCCATAGCTTGATCGAGCTTAGGGTGTGTTCTTTCAGCGAGCAGGTGGAGGGTTGTGTATGTATGTACATATGGTAAATGCCAGGCTGTGAGTTCTGCTTACAGGGTCGGACGGATCGTCTGTACATGACTGTAGCGTTTGTCTCACTTTTGCTGGTCGCCAGTGCCCTGGCTTCGCATCGCCCCTAAGTTGGGGTCTGGTGCTCGTATTTTCGCTTGCTGGCTACGTCGTCCTCGTAGATGGGTCGTCGTGGCTGACAGGTGTTTTCTTGTCAGTGCCTTCTTGAGTATGTGCCGGCTCGGCGCATGCTTGAGTCCTGTAGGACGTTGCTCTTGTAAGAATGTATATTCAGAGTGTATGTGTCTTTCTAGTTGCGTTTATTTACTCTGCCTTTGCTTCTGCTGTGCTGAATGCTGTATCGTAGGAGCTGAGCTCGCCCATCCCCCAAAAGGGCGGATGTGGAGTACACGCCTGGGCCGGCAGAGGAAAGTGCCTGGATGTGTCAGCATAAACCTCAGAACCCCAAACCCCGAAAGCCCAAAGTCCCTAACCCCCCGAACCCTAAAGTTGCTATAGGAAGTGTCATGAATGTGGCTGCCAAGTGGCTCTTGCAGCTACCCTAAACCGCCTAAAGCCCTACATGGGGAGAGGGAGGTTCCCTGAGTTAAGTCGCTCTTTGGGTAGTTGTTCGTCACGCTTGGGGTCCAGTTAGAGTGCATGTAGAAGGTATTTTGAGGACACTTGAAATTGCGCAGATGCCAAGCTACAGGGTCCCAACAGGTAACCTAATTGGTGTTAAGTATCCTAACTTCACAACAGTATACTTTACAACTACTTCTAAGTCCCTCCAATCCTCCCGGAGCCTAGAAACGGAGAATCCCAAAAATGGATCAAGTTCACATACGACATCTTGCAGGCGATGTTGCAGTTCCCGTGCAGCTGCACGGGGCACGGGTTTAGGGTTTAGAGTTTAGGGTATAGGGTTTAGGGTTTAGGGTTTAGGATGGCCAGTTGATCCCTTTCCGAGCCCGAACTCTAAACTCAGGTCATGACGCACACGTTTCTGATGTCGAGGGGCCTCTATGCTGCCGAAAACCGCCTTGTTTGGGTGCCCTGGCGATAACTTACCCTAAACCCTAAACCCTAAACCCTAAACCCTAAACCCTAAACCCTAAACCCTAAACCCTCTTGGCAATTCACAGGATGGTGGTGCAGGTTGGGGGGGGCCTGCGGCTTTGACGGGTAAAAGCCTCTTGACTTGAGAAGAGAGGCACGGGCCGTCCCTCCTTACTCAAGCTCCAACCCTATATAATCCGCAGCTTAAGTCCTAATGAATCCTTAAGCCCGAAAGCCCAGCCCCAAACCCCAAATCCCCAACCTCCAAACCCCTAAATGCTGCACCTGAAGCCTCAAGCCCAAAACCCTAGAACCTTCGGGCCCACCCAGCCACTACACACTTTTGGGCTTCGGGCTTCCTAAGCCCTGCGCCCCTAACCCGAAACCCTATGAGGGCTCAGGGTTTTAGGGGCCCAGAAGGGCCCTTTTTGTCAGGGAGTCATGGGGGTAGGGGCGATTCCGGGACTACTCAGCAAGTGGGGGTTCAGGGTTTTGGGTTTAGGGATGTTCACGCATGTGGAACTGTAGGAATTACATGGGCGACCTGAGAGGAGTAGATTCGGGTTTAGACGTCTGGGTTTTCCCCTAAACCCTAAACCCTAAACCCTTTCACCCCAAGTCCTCTAGTCAGCCCCGAACTGACTGAAGAGGTGCCGGGCGGCGAGCATGTCGCCTGGGATGAAGCAACCCGCTACTTGGTTGGGTTTTAGGGTTTAGGGTTTGGGGCTTGGGGTTTGGGGTTTGGGGTTTAGGGTTTGGGGTTTAGGGTTTGGGGTTTAGGATTTAGGGTATGTTTTTTTTTTTGGTGGAGGGGAGGGGGGGGGTAGGGGGGGCTCAAGGTGCTTGGGGTTAGGGCTTAGGGGCACTGCTGCTTAGGGTTTGTGGTGCGACTTCTTGAATATCGTGCTGCGCAGCTGTGCTGCTTTCCGCACGCTCAAGCCGAAATAAACGTCTGCCAAACTGCAACCCGCAAAACTAGACGATCAAACCCTAAACCCCAAGCCCCAAGCCCCAAATCCCAAATCTCAAAGCCAAGCCCTAAACCCCTGAACCCCAAGCCCGAAACCCCAAGCAGGCCTACACCCTAACTTCGAAACCGGAAAACCCCAACCAACTTGAACACCCTAAACCCTATGCCCAAAGCCCTAAACCCTAAGCCTTAAACCCTAAACCCTAAACCCTAAACCCTAACCCTAAGCCCTAAGCCCTAAGCCCTAAGCCCTAAACCCTAAACCCTAAACCCTAAACCCCAAACCCTAAACCCTAAACCCTAAACCCTAAACCCTACCTAACATCCTTATAACACCCCACCCATGTCCCAGGCTCGGCACTCCGCCCAGCCATGCTCCGATTCCTCGCGCAGGCCCTGCAGTGACCTGGCCCGGAAGAGAGGGAGCCAAAGCAGGGGGGTTTAGGGTTTAGGGTTTAGGGTTTGGGGTTTCGGGTTGAGGGTTTAGGGTTTAGGGTTCGGAGGGTTTAGGGTTTAGGGTTCGTAGGGTTTGTAGGGTTTCGGGTTTGTAGGGTTTGTAGGGTTTAGGGATTTGGGTTTGGGGTTTGGGGTTCGAGTTACTTGGGCTTTAGGGTCGATTTGTGGCTCGATGCGGCTTAGGGTTTAGGGTTCAGGGTTTAGGGTGCTAGGGCTAGGGCTCAACAGACGCGAAAAAGGTAATTTCTAACTCAACTCCAGGTATAGCTTGTAATAGTGGGGTAACATTTTGCATTTTTAATAATCACGATAAGGAATCGACACTTAAATGTTTTTTGCTATCCCAACCATGAATTAGTTCTACCCTTACAAAAAGTGGCAATTGCGGCAACTGCTGTTAACCTTTGAACGCCCATCCTGAACATGGAATCCAAATAATACCTGAACCCTCAAACCCTCCTAAAACCCTGAACTCCCCCCCCCCCTCTACATGAACCCCAAACCCTACGCTCTCGCTACCAAGCGGTGAAGCACAATAAGTTTCAACTTCCCTTGTTGCTCGACTGTGAAACCCCGGTTAAACACCACACCCTAGACCCGATCTGAAGTGAAATGTTTAGTTCACTAGTTCTTGTGCGGAGTTGGAGAATGATTGGTCCTGGGCATGTGGGTTGTGTGCGCATCATACCAATACGTGTCTGTGTGTACGTGGCTCAGGGTTGGTCAGCTGTTTCATCTTATTGCTGCTTCCTTGTTCCTCATTCAGCTGAACGTAGGATAGGACAGTAGTTTCAAGGTCTGCTCAAAGTCTGTTTTCCGGTGAGCAGTCAGTCGACTTAGCGCTCGGCAATTCTGGAATTTCAAGCTACACCAATGGATTGGCCGAGGCTGCCGGAAGTATGCGGCGGGACCGAAACGACAAGCTTCGACGGCTGGTGAGCCAGCATCTTTTTTTCAGACATATATATATATGTATATGTATGTATGTTGACGGCGTAATAAAGTGTTCTCCGCATCCATTCTGGGAGTCCCCCGGGCGCACCAGTCAAAGCAGACCTCCTTCCAACGAGGGCGCGCCCTGAAAACTGGGGCACGCCACTCTGATGGTGAGTGAAGTGTAGCGTCTGTGTTAGGATTCCGGGTTGCCGGTGCTGTTCAGGCTTGAGGTTTCTGTGTGTTGAGCTTCGTTTTTATCCACTGATGTTCAGGGTTTATGGTTAGGATTGATTCTTGATTTTGAATCTCGAGGGGCTAAAGGAGGGACCCGTTATACAGGGGAATAAAGATGAAGGGTCCTTCTAAGGGTCCCTCCTAAAACCCCTTAAGAACCTGGTTTTCAAGGCCCCTCATTCTCAGTAGCTCCCGGCCCTCACCAAAGGCGTGAGGCTGCCGGTTTGCGGTCCTGGGTGTCTGCGAAAAAGATGGGGCAGTCGCAGTGCTCGTACGAGTTTGCAAGGGGTAGTAGGGGGTAGGAGGGGGTAGGGCGTAGCCTACTCACACATACCAAGAGTGGGATGCTGATCATGATAGTCGTGATAAGATAGGACTTGTGGGGCCTATAGGGCCATACAGGTTTGCAGTAAGCTGAATGCCCTTATTCGACCTCTGGGTCTGAGGATCACTGCTTCTTTGGCAGTCTCCGTGTTCGTTGTCCCGGAAGTCCCCTAAGGCTCGAAACCCCAAAGCCCGTTTCGGGTTTAGGGTTCAGGGTTTGGGGTTTGGGGTTTGGGGTTTGGGGTTTGGGGTTTAGGGTTTAGGGTTTAGGGTTTAGGGTTTAGGGTTTAGGGTTTTAGAGTGCCCACGCGTTCAGCAATATGTGGTCTCGGGCCGGGGAGGATACCATGGGCAGGGGGTGGGGAGGTTAGGGCCCCCGAGCCCGAGTTCATGATTACCCCGCAAAGCTGGAAGTGTCTGCTACTGGTGAGTGTTGTGCCCCTTTTGACACCTTGGCAGGCTAGTGGCCCAGGGAGGTGGGAGGGGGCGGTGCTTTAGGGTTTAGGGTTTAGGGTTTAGGGTTTAGGGTTTAGGGTTTAGGGTTTAGGGTTTAGGGTTTAGGGTTTAGGGTTCAACGGTTCAACGGTTCAACGGTTCATGGTTTAGGGTGCGCCTTGACTTGGTGTAGGGTTTTGCATCGGGTGTTTTCTCCTGAGGAGTTTTGCTTTGTTTCTGTCTGTAGAACCATGGGGAGTATTTAGCAACCACGGTTCTTATACGGAGGAGTTTAGACTTGTTGCCGATCTACAAACCCTAAGCCCTAAACCCTAAACCCTAAACCCTAAACCCTTCGCGCCCGAGGCGGATGGGAACGGTCGATGACTTCATGGAAAACAACGATGTACAGCAGCTCCCCGGTCGATTTCAGCACCATTTTGTCTGCGCAGCCTGTCAGTCCGTCCAGCGGGTTTAGGGTTTAGGGTTTAGGGTTTAGGGTTTAGGGTTCAGGGTTTAGGGTTTAAGGGCCCTAAACCCTAACCCTACAGGCCTGGCTTCCACCGGGGCCGCAGCAACTCCGTGTCGGCAGCCTAGAGTTTAGGGTTTAGGGTTTAGGGTTCAGGGTTCAGGGTTTAGGGTTTAGGGTTTAGGGTTTAGGGTGGGCTTGTAGGGTGCAAGGTCTATGGGTGCAAGGTCTATAGGCTTCCTCCCCAAACCCTGAACCCTGGACCCTAAACCCTGTTTACATGCAAACCCAAAGCCCTAAATCCCCAAACCCTGAATCTGGTGTATTCAGGGCTATGTTTAAGGGTTTTGGGCTCAGTGCTTTAAGCCCTAAACCCTAAACCCTAACCCCTGTAGTTTGTAATGTGATCCCGATCAATTTGGGCACCTTCGGTTTCTGGATTTTGACCTTTTATTGGAGGGTGTGCGATGGTGTGCGGTTGCACCCGGGTTTGGGGGCGGGGGTGGTGGGGTTGGGTTTTGGGTTTAAGGCGTCCAGAGATCGCAGCGTAGGGTCCATTCAGCGTTGGGCCTAAGCCGAAGTTTAGGTGAGTTGGGGCATGGCGTTCTGAGGACTTCATCCGATCACTTGCTCCTGGTCATGGACAAAGTACAGCTGCGCAAGGCCACCAGAAACCTGAAACTGTTGAAGCCCACCCACCACAATCGGGAGACTCTAGCTTGAAAACAGCTCCCTCTTGCGGCGCGTGCTTTTGAGGGTTCAGCATTGCAGGTCAATCGTCGGGCGGCCCCAACCCGGCCCCTTCTAAAACCTTAGCAACCTGAGCACATGCAGCAACAGTCTGCGGTAAAGCACCTCAGAGTCGTATAAGGTTTGTAAACTCGGATGTTCAACCTTACACTATCAGTTTATCACCCCCCCTAATGATATTCCCGATTAAGGACTTTAGGGTTTAGGGTTTAGGGTTTAGGGGCAACATCCCAAGTGGTAAAGGGCCCATGGTCTGGGCTTCAGGGCATCGGGTGCTGCCACGTCCGCTTCTTCGGGGGCGCGGTCTTCTGGGTGCTGAAGCGCTAAACCCGAAACCCTAAACCCTAAACCCTAAACCCTAAACCCTAAACCCTAAACCCTAAACCCTAAACCCTAAACCCTAAACCCTAACCCCGGTTCTAGTGGTCCAGGCTACCAGGGTGTAGGGTTGGCTCAACCTGAAGCCTAAGCCCGAGCAAGCCAACAAAACCCAAGCCCAAAGCCCCAAACACCCCCAAACACCCCCAAAGCCCTAAGCCCTAAGCCCTAATCCCTAAACCCTAAACCCTAAGCCCTAAACCCTAAACCCTAAACCCTAAACCCTAAGCCCTAAGCCCTAAACCCTAAACCCTAACCCCCCCCCCCCCCCCCCCCGCCCCCCAAAGCCTGCAAACCCCAAACCCTAAATCTCGCAGGCTCTGGAGCAGCAGGGCTTCCAGCACCTGGAGGACTCCACTGAGTTCCACCAGCTCTGGGACGCGATCAACAACAACGTCCACCCGGGCGTGGCATTTTAGGGTTTAGGGTTTAGGGTTTAGGGTCTAGGCCTTTCTGGGCTTGTAGGGCATTTAGTGTTTTTCAGGGTTTGCTGTTTGGAGTTTAGGGGTTTAGGCCTTTCAGGGTCGAGGTGTTGAGGGTTTTGGTTTACTGTTTGTGGTTTGGGGGTTGTGTTAGGGTTTTAGGGTTCGAGGGTTTAAGGGTTTAAGAGTTTAGTTAGGGGTAGGGATGAGGGTTTCGGGTTTAGGGTTAAGGGCTGTAGGGCTTTACGGGTTCGAGTTTTCAGGGTTCAGGGATTTCGGGGTAGGGACTGAGGGTTTTAGGCTTTAGAAGTCAGGGTTGAGGGCTTTAGGGAGCAGGGTGGGTTCTGGGTTCAGGGTTTCCGGCTTTAAGGCTTAGGCATTCAGGGTTTTAGGCTTTAAGGCGGGGGTCCGGTGTGGGTTTCTTCGTGCAGGCAAGAGGGTAGCTGCCATCGTGAAGTTGTGGGTGTGGGTGGCTAGAGGAGCCCTCAGAGGATAGGTACGATGTGTTCTTTGGTACTCAAAATATAAGGACTCCGTATCATAGGTGGAACCCCAAAAGGGACCCTAAACCCTAAGCCCCAAAAACATGTGGCCATAGCCAGGTTAGCAGAGCCCCCGAACCAGGTCTTTCAAGAAACAAGTACCCTCTCTGGGGTAAACTCTCAGCTTATAGGACTTATTATGGTAAGCTCTAAACTCATTAGGTGGTTGTCAAACTCATGATCCTTTTTTTTTGGGGGGGGGTACCCTAATACATTGGGTGCCGTATTGTATTAGGGATCCGAAAAGGGACCATCATTTTGACAAGCCACCGCCATGACAGGTCTTAAAGGTAAAGACCCTCGAGTCGCCAGGGCACGCTGGACCTCCGAAGCTTCCACGCAGTCCTACGGCATTTGAAGCTGTACTTGCGTGGGCCTCGAGAGTCCGTGGAATGTAGGGGTCGGAGCAGTTGCAAATTAAGCCAAACCTTCGGGTCCCTATATAAGATTATACAAGTATACTATGATCCCCCCCTCAGAACGATATTCTAATGATTAAGGCCCCTATATTATAGATTAGTGATTAGAGTTTGCTTTGAAGCTGGCTTAAGGCAAGAGCTCTCTGGGTGTCTTTCATGTTTTGGATCAGGTCGGTGTACTGCGTCCTACCAGGAAGTGGGCCTTTGGGTTGCAGCACGATTCGGCTAAACGGCTACATGAGGCTTGGGTCTTGGGGTCCGCTATCTTTGAAACATGTAGAACAAGCGGAGGATCAGGGCTGCGATGGACCATCGCAACCCGAAGTATGCCGGATTTGCAGTGGTCCATCTGAGCTGTGGCAAGAGCGTCTTCGGGCATGCCCATAGCCCGCAGAAGGCTAGCTCCAAGCGGTCTTGGCACAGACTCCGCTCTCAAGGATTCGGCCCGTAGTTCGAGTTCGAGGGTCTCCCAAGCCCCAGACCCCAAAACCATAAACCCCAACCCTAAGCCCTAAACCCTCCGTAACCTTAAATCCTAAACCCTAAACCCTAAACCCCAAACCCCAAACCCCAAACCCCCAAACCCCCAAACCCCCAAACCCCCAAACCCCCAAACCCCCAAACCCCCAAACCCCCTAACCCCAAACCCCAAACCCCAAACCCTCAACCCTAAACCCTCCGTAACCCTAAACCCTATAAACCCCAAACCCTAAACCCCAAACCCCAAACCCCAAACCCCAAACCCACCCATATGAACGCTAATCAAGCCGAAAGCCAAGGCTCTGCGGAGGCCTGAGGTGGGCATCGGCGGTTCTGTGCCCAGCTGATCACCTTCGTGGAGTTAGGGTTTAGGGTTTAGGGTTTAGGGTTTAGGGTTTAGGGTTTAGGGTTTTCGGGTGTAGAGTTGAGGGTTTCTGAGGGTTTAGGGTTTAGGGTTTAGGGAAGTTGAGGGTTTAGGGTTTGGGGTTTAGGGTGGTTTAGGGGTTGGGGTGTTAGAGTTTTAGGGTTGTCAGGTTTAGGGTTCAAGGTTTAGGGCTTTCGGGAGAGTCGGGCTTCGGGTTTAGGATCTTAGGGTTTCGGGTTTCGGGTTTGATTTGTTTGCAGGCTTCATGCAAGCAGCCCCCCTCAGGTGAACGCCATGGTAGAGCACAGAACGTAAGCGATGTTTATGACACTTTGAGGTGTGGGGTTCCACAAGTGTCCATGCTAGTAAAGTGAAACAACCCAACCTCTTCTGGGTGTTGGGTTTGGGCTTGAGAGTTTTATCGTCTTAGGCTTCAGGAAGGATGGTGCTTCAGGGTAGCCAGGCCGCTTAGGCCAGTGAACGGTAGTTGAGGAGGTCGACTCTTTAAGATGAAAGTAGAGTTGACAGTTAGGGCAGCAGTTAGGGCAGCTGTAGTCCTGACCACGAGTACATACAACCCTACATGTAGCTACCCATGAACCTTCAAGCACCTGAACCCCCAACCGCCGAGACCCCCAATTAAAACCTCAAGCCCCGAAAGCCCTAAGACCCCAAGAAGCCTAAAACCCTAAACCCGTTCAAGTAGTCCGAAAACCCTAAAAGGAACCCAAAAACCCCAAATCCTTGCAAGTAGTTCAGTGGGCCGGCGGTGAAGGCGACCGGAACCGTGGCGCCCCAATTGCCAGAGGACCGGACCCCTCTACGTCTTCTGCTTGCACATGTCGTTCGGGCGTTTTAGGGTTTAGGGTTTAGGGTTTACGGTTTAGGGTAAAGTTTTTGCTTCATCAGACTTCTGCAAGGTTTTGCGATGAAGCCAGCAGGTTTGCCAGGGGTGTATGTGAGGATCTCACGCGTTTAGGGTTGGTTTGCTCTGGGAAGGTTTGAGGTCTAGGGTGCAGGCTTGTAGGGCCGAAAGTCCTTGTGGACAGACATGAGAGTGCACCATGTGCTCGGAACGAAATCTTGCAGTTTAGGGTTTCTGTGTGTAGCGACATGGTATACAAAACCTCAGACCTTCAACCCTAGTCTTCCGAACACCCAGACTTCCTTGAGCCACCTCGCCTTTAGGCCATCGGCCCGAATTGCTAGTGTGTGTGTGTGTGTGTTTGTATGGACAGTCCTCTAGATTCAAGTTTGCGTTTTGGGGCAGGGGTTTACGGGTGGAGGGCTTAGGGGTTTAGGATTTATAGGGCATCGTTAGGAGGGTAGGGGGTCAGGGGTTAAGGATGTAGGGGTTGGGGGTTTGGGGTGTTTAGGGTCTAAGGGGTTTGGAGGTGTACTGTTTCTAGGGCGAAGCAGCACGAAGCCTCATTCCCTAAACCCCAATGGATTGGAGGAGTCGGGGTTTCTTGGCTTCATCGACTGGAACCAGCGCCGGATTGATGAGTTTTACTTCAGAAGGCCTGCTGGACGGACATTGAGCAGAGAAAGCCCTAAACCCAGACCCCTAAACCCCCAATACAACCTGCCTAAGCTGGGGTTGGGAACCAGAGCTACCGTGGTCCACGTGCAAAGTGCGAGTCGTTAAGACGACCCCACCCACCGAAGCCCCCCCCCCCCCCCACCCCAAGTGCGAGTCGTTAAGACGACCCCACCCACCGAAGCACCCCCCACCCCCCGAGCTTCTGAAGCAGGCCGGAGAGGCCTATGGAGACTTAGCTGCAGCCAGCCTTGGCCTGCCCACCCAACCCACCTCGGGTTTAGGGGTCAGGGTTGAGGGGTTGGGGTTTAGGGTTTGGGGTGTGGGTGTGTGAGGCTTAGGGCACTGCAAGTCCTGAGCCGCGAAGCCCGAAACCCTAGCCTTTCAGCCTCAATCCAGTTCTTTCGTTTGCGGAGGGGGGGGGGGGGACAGAGGGGCGGGGCAGGGGGCAAAAGGCTTCTCTGCGTGGTTCTTTTGTGGGAATACTTTTTGCCCCCAATAAGGACTGCAACCTCAAGACCTGACCCCAGTTGATGGTCCTTAGCCTCGCTTCCGGCAAGAGTGGTGCTGTTACTTTCCTTCTTGTTGCTCCTGTGAATCTTTCAGCCCGAAACCGCCCTGAACCCCAAACCGGTCTGTGGGTTGTTGCGCTCTTGCTTTCCCAGCCTACGCTCAGGACTTTTTTTTGACCCATCGCAAGCCTCACATGAAGATGCGGTGGGTGCGCCGTTCCGCAGCCTGTGTGAGGACATTCACACCGAAGTGTCAATGTGTACATACACACATGCACGCACACGCACGCACACGCACACGCACACGCACACGCACACGCACACGCACACGCACACGCACACGCACACGCACACGCACACACACACACATATTTATATTTATATGTATACACACACATGCATATAAACAAACACGCAATACGTCCGTGAGCAGACATATGTGTATGTGTGTGGGTGTACGTAGGTATGTATGTATATACGTATGTATGTATGTCTGTATGTATGTATGCATGTATGTATGTGCGCATGCATGCATGTATGAGGTGATATGATATGATATGATATGATATGATATGATATGATATGATATGATATGATATGGTATATAATACATAATATATTGCATATAACATGTGACATATGATATGATATGAGATATATGATATGTGCATATGAATGGGTGTGAGTGTGCGCGGGTGACATCCCTAAACCCTAATGTTCTTGTACATCTCAGCTCTCCGGCGCCAAGCCTCCAACAGACAACGACCCCCAAACCCCAAACCCTTAAGCACAAACCTGTATATAGCAAAGTATCTATCTCTCTCTCTATATATATATACATATACGCCATGTGTGTGCGTATATATATATATATATATTACTTGTTTCTCTTTTTGTTGTTTTTGAATCTTTGTGCATAAACGGGTTTAGGGTTTGGGTTTTTTTGCGGCTTAGGGTTCCAAACCCTACTATCCCCAACCCGAAGCCTCCGAAAACTGCACTCCCCAAAAACCCCGAAGGTACACTGCGCGCGCGTTGCGCGCGCGACTGTCCTTCGGCTTGCGGTGAAATACCAACTGCACCCTCTCCCGGCACCCTAGCTGGCAGCAGATTTCGGTTCAGGGTTTATGGTTTACGGTTTACGGTCTAGGGATATGGGCTTGGAGTGACAAAGGGGGTTCGAGGGTTTAAGGGGAGTTTGCGGTTTTTAGGGTAGAGGTTTCCAGTTTAGGTTTTTTCGGGTTCACGTTTCCTAAACCCTAAACCTAAACCCTAAACCCTAAACCTAAACCCTAAACCCTAAACCCTAAACCCTAAACCCTAAACCCTAAACCCTAAACCCTAAACCCTAAACCCTAAACCCTAACTCGACAAGCTTTGGCAGTCAGGAGCCCTGGGGTGCAAGCTCGGGAAACCTCGCATTTTTTTGGGGGGGGCCTGTTCATGACCTTCTTGCAAGAGGGGTTTAGGGTTTAGGGTTTAGGGTTTAGGGTTTAGGGTTTAGGGTTTAGGGCTTAGGGTATGAAGAATATTCTTGTAAGAGTGGCAATATAGGGTCAGAACAATTACAAACTAGTATTCCCTCATAGCCCCTGAATAAAATTTACTTTAATAGCCCCCCCCAAAAAAAAAATCCTATTCCAATTTGGCCCCCTTAAAGTATCGATAAGAATCCCAAAAGCCCTGGACCCAAAGCCCTGCGACCTAAGCCTTGCACCTCCTTTGTTAGGGTTAGGGTTTAGGGTTTAGGGTTTAGGGTTTAGGGTTTAGGGTTTAGGGTTTAGGGTTTAGGGTTTAGGGTTTAGGGTTTAGGGTTTAGGGTTAGGGTTTAGGGTTTAGGGGTTTGGGGTTTAGTCCCTGAGCTCCTTGAAAGGGTTCTGAAGTATGGGCCCTTGGGTATTGTAGGGCGTGTAAGGGGTGTACAAGGGGTTCCGATTCAAGAACCATACTAAGGGACCATGTAGTACCCTGAGACTGCTTCGGGTTGAGGGTTCAGGGTTTAAAAGGTTGTAAAGCTTGGCCAAGCCCTTGAAATCCCCCCCCCCCCCCCCCCCCCCCCCCCCCAACAAAAAAAAAATCCCAAGCAAAGGCCCTAACCCTCAGCTCTAAACCCTAAACCTGGAACTCGAGGGGATTTTGGGGGGACTTGAGGTTGTTATCCTAAACTGTAGACCCCTAAAGCCCCTGAATCCCTAAACTCTAGCAACCCCAAGGTGGAGGACACAATCCAATTGGAGCAGCAGTCCGTCCCTTTGGCCGTGTGCCTGACATGGGGGGGAGATTTAGGGTTTAGGGGTTGGCTTCGGTGGCTTAGGGTGTACAGGGTTCAGGGTTTTCGGAGTTTCGGGTTTAGAGGATTTCGGGTTTAGACGGCTTGGGGGTTACGGTTCAGAGGGTTTAGGGTATGGGTTTAAAGGGTTTAGCGTTTAGAGTTCGGACTTAGAGGGTCTAGCGTTTTCTAGGCTTCGGGTGCGATGTCGGGCTCCGGTCTCCGACATTTGCAGGGTTGTTGTATCCTTAGCATTGACGGCGTCGCGGGTTCAGGCGGCACTCAGTTTCGGGGATCCTAAGCCAGGGCCCCAACTCTTTCCGGTTGAGGGCTTGTAGGGCAAAAAAAAAGTTTAGGATTTCGGGTAAAAATAGGGTTTAGCGTTAGCGGTTACCTCCCTACACCCTACACCAGTACTGGCACTTGGGAGAGTTGTGGGCCCGTTTTGGGGCCCCAAATTTGAATAGGCACTCTCATTTTTGTGCCCCTCCCATCCCGTTGCCTGCTGCATGATCCGTTCATAAGCTACCTGGAACTGCCAGATCATAGGTTATGCGGGTCCCGCTGTCCATCCTCCTACAGTTCAGGGTTTCGGGGGACTAGGATATACTTAGAAGCTCTTTTGACTTTGTAAGTCTTCTTAGCAGTACGTATCCCCAAACCCTACTAGAATCCCCACAACCCACTCGCCCTACTTGCTAGTCAAAAGGGCTTCAAAGTTGGGTTAAGGCTTTAGGCTTTAGGGCAGATCCGTGATCCTTCGAGACCAAGGCCAATCGCGAAACTCCGACTGGCTTTGACCCCCTGAACCCTGCCCTAAAGGCCCTTACCTGCATCTTTGTCGTGTTTCTAGCGGCCCTTTAAGGGGTCATAGAGGGCATGCAACTTTGAGGGCCATACTATGCAACCCTAACCCTGCACCCTCCTACCTTAGTCTTAGAGACCTTTCCGCCGACAAGGATGCCGAAATGCCCCCAAAACATGGCATAGGGATTCCACCTAAACCCTGGACGCTCTGCTCTGCTTCATGAATCTATTTCCATGTTGCATGCTTTTTGAAGACTATTGTCTTGCTGTACGCTTCTATTCTTGTACGTAGGTGTTTTGGTTTTAGTGACCAAGCCGAACCTCAACAAAACATGGAGAAAGCCTTTGGTTCAGGTCCGCAAGTACAACGACAACTTTTTCATAGTGATCCCACTTTTGAGACTCACCTCCGAAGCAAAGAGGAGCGGACGGGTGGTTGGCAGTTGAAGGTTTTTTTCCTGCAGGGATTCTAGGGGTTCTAGGTTTGTAGGGTTTGGGGTTGTATAGGAACAGCTTCCTTGGGGTAGCTTGCCTCAGAATGCTTCAATAGAAGGTTAGAAGCGAACAATCTTGAACTTGGTATTTTCTTGGTCTCCCATGTTCGTGAGAGGACCGGGCTCAGGGTTACTGTGTCTGTGCAGTCATTTCGCTGTGGTTTTGACACGAATGCCACGCCCAAGCAGTTTCCTGAAACCCTCAAACCCTCAGCCCCTAAGCCCTCGAACCCGCAATCCTTCATCCACACGTCTGGCACAGGAGGCTTGGTCAGTACCGCGAGCTGCGCTCAAGGCCCGGCAGCCTCCAGGGTTTAGGGGCGAGGGCTTGGCATTTGGAGTGGATCCATATTCTAGGGCCCTTTAAGGGCCCGGATACCTTAAGAGGCCCGCAAGCCATGGGTGTTCGAGTTTGGAGGTTCAGGAGCTCTTCCCCCTAAACCCTAAGCTCGAAACCCTAAACCCTAAGCCCTAGACCCTACACCCTAAACCCTGAAGCGCCTTAAGCCAACCCACTGTTTGGAGTGGGTTGAATAGTGCCGAAGGGAGTCCTTATGCAGGTTAGGTGGGTCTCTAAACCCTCAAACCCGAAGCCCTTTAAACCCCCAAACCTCAAACCCTTAAACCCTTGAACCCTAGACCCTTAAACCCCAGACCCTCAACCTTGAACCGTTAAACCCTTCCTTACGCCATTAAGCCCTTAAACCCTTAAACCCCTTAAATCCTTAAACCCCTTAAACCCTTAAGCACTTCAAGCATATGGCCCGGCGTCGTAGATGCGGGGCGAAAACCGTATGCCACCGCTGCACACATGAGTTCCCCATTTTATGGTGCCGTACTATATTATAGGGACACAAGAAGCACCCCAATTAGGGAATCGCTCTAAACCCCTAAAAGCACCCTAATGTAGGGAATCGCCCAACTTCCGATGGAGCAGAAAATGCCTGTCGGCATTTTGGGAGGCCGACAGCGAGCCTGGAGTACCATAGGTTTGGGGTTTTGGGCTAAACCCGAAACCCTAAACCCGAAACCCTAAACCCGAAACCCAAAAACAATCCTTGAACCGCTGCATCGGCAGGCGCATAACCGACTGGCAGGCTGAGGATATCCTCACTGCTGTGGAGGCTATAGGGTGGGGTGTAGGGTTCAGGGTTTACGGTTCAGGGTTTGGGGTTTGGGTTTTGGGGTTTGGGGTTTAGGGTTTAGTGGGGCTTTGGGTTGAGGAACCGGAATCCCGAAAACCCTGTCGCATCAGGGTGCAGGTACTATTCTCGCTATCGTGGAATCGTGGAAGTAGAATCTCCCATATACGACCCACATGCCTTAAGGCCTTAAATCCCCCCTGCGACATCCCCCCCGAAGCCGTAAAGTCTTCAGCGGTCTAGGGATTAGGGTTCAGGTAACCCAGCAAGTCACTCTCAGTCCTGTACTACGATTGCTTGAAGGTTCATGGGACTTACTAACCAGTTATAACTGTACTTATAACCCTACTTATAATTGGGATAACCCCTATAAGGCCCTTTAGGGGTATTATAAGTAGGGTTATAGGTACAGTTATAATTGGTTAGCAAGTCCCATGAACCTTCAAGTGCGCAACAAGAAACAGAAACCCTGTCATCAGCTCGAGCACTGCCGCTTCGCGGCGTTTGCGGCGGGGCCGCCGCACTCGGACACAGCAGGAGCCCCAATGGATGGTTTAGGGTTTAGGGTTTAGGGTTTAGGGTTTAGGGTTTAGGGTTTAGGGTGCGATGTTTTTGGGAGATTGTAGCCCCTAGGGTCCAGAGAAGAGGGCTAAGGCCGAATTAAGAGGCTTAAACACCACAAGCAAGCCCAGACTGCAAACCCCGGAACCCCTTTTTAACTACACGCCTCTGTAGGTCTTATGAGGGCCTGGCAATGGTGTAGATTCTGGGCTGATAGGGTTCAATTAGATCTTTTGTTGCATGTTTTCCGGTCATCTTCCGGTTTGCGGGATGTTGCAGGACTTGTGGGGTTGTAGGGCTCATGAGGGCTTTAGGGCTTCCATCGGGTCACCGGGATTTCTTGGGGTTTAGGGGACTGATTTCCTAAACCTTAAAAACTCCGAAGCCATCAGAGACCCTTAAAAACCCTCAGCCCGACACCCCGTAGGTAGGCCCTTGGGACATGTTGTATTCTCCAGCGGGTTTAAGAGGATCATATTCAGGAATATTTTTCTAAGGGTTTTAAGGGCCATCCTAGCCCCTAAGCTGCAGAATCGCTAAGGTGATCAGCTTCATGACGGAGTGGAAGAAGTGCGAACTGCACGGAGAGCAATCCGAACACGACGAGACAAGCTTGGAACTTTGAGTTGCTTGCAAGGGTTTAGGGTTTAGCGTTTGGGGTGTGGGGTTTAGGGTTTAGGGTTTTTTAGGGTTTGGGGTTTGGGGTTTAGGGTTATAAGTAACCCAAGCAGTCCCATTCTAGTTGAGTATCAGGCCTCAACATCAGGGTTTAGGACACAGGGTTTGGGGGGGGGGGGGGGGGGGGCGGGGGGGGTGGGGGGCGGGGGGGGGGGGGGGCGGGGGGGGGGGGGGGGGGGGGAGGGGGGGGGGGGGGGGGGGGGGGGCGGGGGGGGGGGAGGGGCGGGGGGGGGGGGGGGGCGGGGGGGGGGGGGCAGAAGGGGGGATTGCCATTAGGTTTTGGGGTTTGATTAGGGTTTAAACCCAAGCTCTGGGTGTTCAACTCGACTTGTTCATCTCCTTAACGTCTCAGGCCATCTTTCCCGGTTCAGATGTATTTGTATCTACCGGATCAAGAGCGTAGTCACCTCAGTCCCGTTTCCGTTTGGATTCTTCAGTCACGTGATGCAATTACTTCCGATTCCTTGCCTCGTGGGCTCTGGCTGCTAGCCGAGCTCGCCTCTGTCGCACGCTCAGTGGCCCAACTCTTGTCACAGTGCCGTGCGCACGCGCTACACAACGTGCCTGTTAGCCCGAAACCCCACCTGGGCCCCAAGCCCGAAGCCCCAGAAGCCCGCTCTTGAGGTTTCAGAGGCCACCCCACACCAACTTCCGGGCTTCCGACCGCGAAACCTGACGCCTACTGCAGTTGGCTTCTCTAGCTCAAGGTCTTCAGTTTTCTAGGCTAGAGCTGTAGAACCTCTGGTTCTAGAGTTTCTATCTATTCTATTTGGGCTTCAGGTTTCTACAACGTCGGGGCTCTCGGGTGCCGTCAGGTCGGGAACGGTGTTCCAGCGGCGAGGCAGTGCAAGCCCCAGGCGAGGACCTTTCTGTTCAGGGCCTTTCCTTTTAACACTTCCCCAACATTCCCTGTAATTTCAAGGTTGAAGGTTTGGGGTTTAGCTAGGATGCCCAGTAGTACCCTTATTCCCTTTTGGGGAGGGGGTTGGGTTCCCTTATAAACCCCTTTAAGCAAAAAAGGGCATCCTTTTTAAGCCTAGGTTGGGCAGCCTAGTTAGGGTTTAGGCGAATTGTTCATGCGTAGGTAGAGAGGGGAGGAGGGGGGCGGGTAGGGATTTTGGGTTGATGGCACGCCCTGGCGCGAATGAAAGTAACTTCCATATGTAGGTTTCGGACGAGGAGTGAGATTGAGGGCCTAGAAAACACCCTAAATCCTAAACCCTAAACCCTGTTTTATTTTGGAAGAGGCGCAACAAGACTCCCTGCTCGCTGACCCTAAAGTAAAGGCGGCCCAAAGCCGCCTCCCAGAAGAGCTGCAGTCGGGGTGGCGGCGGTGGTCGTGGAGAGTAGACTAACACATACGCAACCATACATATTCAACTCCATAATCCTACATACACATAGCACACACACACACACACACCTACTCAGACACGTTTACATATGCCGCTAAAGTGCAACAAGTTGCGGATAAATGTCAGAAATACTATCTATCTATCGATCTATCTATCTATCTATATACATACATACATACATACATACATACATACATACATACATACATATAATAGGCATAGAACTGTTTTCATGTACACCGTTGCATGCGCAAGCCACGAGCCCCTTTGGGTTCGCAGCGGAATGATCCTGGTGGCACAGTCCGGAAGGATCGGTTTGGGGTTTGGGGTTTGGGGTTTAGGGTTTAGGGTTTAGGGTTTAGGGTTTAGGGGCTTGGGACTACCAATGCGAAAAGAGTGATCAACGAGAGTCGAGACCTGCCCAGAGGCCCTGTTTGACTCCAAAGGGACGGCCGGCCCTCTACGCATTTCTGAAAAGCGCAGGAGATTGTTTTCTCACTTTTGCCCTAGACCTTAGACTTTAGCCCTTGGACTAAGGAATCTTAAACCCGCAACTCACCCTAAACCCTAAACCCTAACCCTAAACCCTAAACCTGAATTAAACCCAAAACCCCAAAACCCCAAACCCCAAACCCCAAACCCCAAACCCCAAACCCCAAACCCCAAACCCCAAACCGATCCCCGAATGATCAAGCTGGGGAAGGCCGAGCAGTACCGGACGTGTCGCCATTGCCGCTGCTGCCCATGCCCCAGCAAGGGTCTCTAGGGCTCAGGGCCAAGAAAGCTTAGGGATTTATAGGGTTTAGGGTTTAGGGATGTATAGGGCTTGGGGCTTAGGGATTTCTAGGTTTTTTTTTTTTTTTTTTGGGGGGGGGGGGGGGGGGGGGGGTGGCTTTAAAGGGTTCCGGGGTTTTGGTGTGTCGCCTGAAAGTTGGGTGAGACTGAACCTTTGTGCAACCCGAAACACCGAAATCCTGAACCCTAAGCCACTAAACTCCAAACCCCTACCGCCCCTTTCCCTGAACCCCAAACGCCAAACTCAGAACCTCAAAACTTATAAACCCTAAACCCCAAACCCCAAACCCCGTAAACCGCAAACCCAAACACCCCAAACCCCCCCAAAAAAAAACCAAACTCGGAAACCCCCGGAGCGAGCTCATCTCGAGGTCGCCCAGCTTGCCGATGACGGCCTCCATGGCCCTGGCGCAGGCAGATAGGCCGCCGCTTGGGGGGTTTAGGGTTTAGGGTTTAGGGTTTAGGGTTTAGGGTTTAGGGTTTAGGAGTTGTGTGGGGGGTTGGGGGTATATTTCGGACTTAAGAAACATCCGTGTACATATAAAAATACCCCAAGGCAAGCAGTCATGTTTGCAGCCTAGAGTAGGCGTGTAAAAAGGTACAATTTGGGGTCCTCTTTTGCCCCCGACTCTTGCATTATTCTGTTGAGCCGCGTGCTGTTCGAGGCCGTGCCCTCAAGCATCCGATCTTGTCGAAACCATCTATCATGATTGGCATCCATAAACTGTGAACCCTAAACCCTAATTTCAACCCGAAACTGAAATGTTAGTAATATGGTTGGCATACCCGTTTTCATTCTCTTGAGGATTTTCATGCAGAGCGAATTCTGGATACTCTTTGAGCCAGATAACTGAAGCATATTCATATGTGTGTGTGTGTGTGCACAAGTCCCTGCCGTCTACGAAATGAACCCTAAAACCCAATCGCAAGCCCAATGAACTTTAATCTCCCAAAGCTTGAGCCCCAGAGCCCAAGCTCCGGGGTGGAACACAAGCCCAGCCCCGAAGCAAGTTCATGGTTGGGCACGCGATTCTACAACCCTAAGCCTGAACCTTAAGCCCTGAAACCCGAAGCCCTGAACCCTAACCCCTGAACCCGAAACCCTAGCCCTAAACCCTAAACCTGAACCCTGAGAGCAGGCAGGAAGCTGGGGACGACCAGGACTTCTTTGCTGGGGCATCCCCGGCCCAGTTACGGGCCTACAGGCTGAGGGTTTAGGGTTTAGGGTTCAGGGGTTAGGGCTTAGTCGTTAGGGTTTAGGGTTCAGGGATATCACGGCTTGGCGGTTCTATTGGGCATATTTGTTTAGGGACTCAGACAGGGTTTTCATAGGGTGGCAGGATTCAAAGTCACCGTTTTAGTGGCCCTGTGGTAGAGCTTTAGAAATTAGCGTCGGCTTACAGGTCTTAGGATTTAGAGGATTCAACTTTCTTGGAGCTTAGGGTTTAGGGGCTAAGGTTGTGTTGGTGCCTTTGCATGAAGGTTGTTGCACTTGTCTACCGAAACGTCTTCGCGTGGGTGGGAGCCTCACCAGCTCCTGACAGGTCGTTCGTCAGATCCAGCGGGACTACTCGATGCTGCGAGCCGGCAATGCTTCCTGGCTCCTGTGGTGCCTCAGCTCAGAGACTCTTTTGCCTGATCAACCTTAGGGTTTAGGGTTTAGGGTTTAGGGTTTAGGGTTTAGGGTTTAGGGTTTAGGGTTTAGGGTTTAGGGTTTAGGGTTTAGGGTTTAGGGTTTAGGGTTTTGTAGTCTTCAGCATCAGTTTCATGTTGATGAAGAAACGAAAGAATGTTGGGAAGGCCTGCAACCCTCTGCATCCCTTTACCCTGACCCCTAAACCATCGTAGCTACCAGGCGCCTTCTTGACGTAACCATCGACGAGCTCTCGCCGATCCTCTCTGCGTCTGATGCCCCGGTTTACAGTGCCGGGTTTCGGGTTTGAGCTCGCTGGCTGTCAACACTGTCTGTGATTTTCAGGTGTGGCAGCTTTCCGGCATTAAGCTGTGGTTCAGAAGGAGGTGAAAAGCTGCGGGTATGTCCGTCACCCAAGAGCATGAAGGATTTCTGACACTCCGCTGTGGAAATGTTGCCTGAACCCTAATTAAACCCTAAACCTTAAACCCCAAACCCTAAACCCTGCCTAAAGACCCCCTGAGTTTCATGTAAAGTAGGGACCCAAAGCAGGCCGACTTTGGATCAGCCCCCTCAAACTTCACATTCCAGCGAGTTGACTGCTGCGCGCTGGTGTAGATCGCTGGCCTGCGCTTTCGGCTCTCGCTGAAAGTAGACTCTTGGTGTTCGGCCCGTGGCAAGACGGGCCGGCGTACGTAGGACCGAGAGCAGCGGCAAAGTAAAGACGAGGCACTCGTTTTCCAAGAGGGTCCACTCAGGGGGTTTGGTCATGGGTCCAGATCGAAGGAACTATCTGGGCCCCAACACCACACCAGAGAGTGTCGCTTGGGCACCCTCTGGCTCCCTAGGTGAATATAGTAACAAGAGCAGTAATAATAATAATAATAATAATAATAATAATAATAATAATAATAATACTCCATTTTGATACCCCTCCGGCTCCAAAGCGACGCTGAGCTGATGACGGCTCTGGACGAGGTGGTGGTCATCGGCGGCGGGGTGATCGGCCTGACTACGGCCCTCCAATTGCTGCAAGACCCGAGGATCCGGTGCAAGGTGGTGTACCCCTGAAAAGGACTTCCCTACTCAAAAGGGGCGCCCAAAAGAGGACCGCAAGTTAAGCTTTGAAGAGCCTTGAAGAAACTCCAAGTCCACGGTGGAGTTCATGGCTTAGCCCAGCTACGCTTAAGTCGTAGACATACCCTGAACCACTAGCACCCGAAACCTGCAAACCCCCAAGACCCCCAAAACTCCAAAGCCTGAATAGACCCTGCAGGGCCTAAACCCAAAAACTGTACAGGGTTTAGGGTGTAGGGTTTAGGGTTTAGGGTTTAGGCCCTGAACCCTAAAGGTGGTGGTTCTTGCCAAGAGCTTCACGGCCACCTGCTCTCACTCTGCTGGCGCCTGGTGGATTCCAGACCCCACGATGCTAGGTAGGCCATGGGATATCTTTTCCCTTATTGGGTTCAAGAGGATCACAAACCCTAAGCCCTAAGCTTAAACCCTAAACCCCAAACCCTAAACCCTAAACCCCAAACCCCAAACCCCAAACCCTAAACCCCAAACCCTAAACCCTAAACCCTAAACCCTACCTAGGAGGCCGACCTCCCCCTTCGCCGACGGCTCGCGCTACGCGCGCTGGGCGCGGGAGACCTGGAGGATGATGGAAGGCACTCAGGGCCATCAGCTGGTGGAAGGTCCGGGCGGGGGTTGGGACCATGAGTCCCCTAAACCCCCTTAACACCCTAAGTACCCTAAACACCCTAAACATCCTAAATTCCCTAAACACCCTAAACACCCTAAATTCCCTAAATACCCTAAGCACCCTAAACCCCCTAAACCCTAAACCCACGGACCCGAAGTGCGCGCTTTGGAGAGGCATCCGCTTTTGGGGCCCCCAAGTGCTCTCCGCCGACGCGGACCTGCCTTTGGAAGGGCCTAACTCTCTGGGAAGCTTCGTGCAGCAGTTCCAGAGGCTAGAGATCAAGACAGAGCATCCGCAGAGGATTCAGCTCGTATACCCAAAACCCTATAAACCCATAAACCTCAAGAATCGTATTCAAGACATGGTCGGCCCGGACCTTAAAAGCTCAGGAAGTTCTTGATAGCCAAATTGTCCGCAACATTATTGAGGCTAAAGGCTAAACCCTAAACCCCTAAACCCCTAAACCCCCTAAACCCCTAAACCCCTAAACCCCTAAACCCCGAAACCCCTAAACCCCAAAACCCCTAAACCCCTAAAACCCCTAAACCCCTAAACCCCTGAAACCCCTAAACCCTAAACCCTAAACCCCAACCCAGATTTCGCCCAGGACTCCATCCCCGACTGGCATGGCTGCCCCATCAACCTGCCACAGGGTTTCCAAGGCGAAGTGGCGCGCTTTCAGACGCGGACCATTAAGATGGACGTGCAGCTGGGATGAAGATCTGGGTTTAGGGTTTAGGGTTTAGGGTTTAGGGTTTAGGGTTTAGGGTTTAGGGCTGGGACTTTTTCGACTTAGGGCCCCCAATATCTACAGCAGAACAGCTGGGATGAAGATCTGGGACTTTTACGACTTGGGGTCGCGATTTCTACAGCGCAGAACTCCCTATCCTAAAAGCCACCCCCCCACCTCCCCAAAGCCATGCCCCCAGTACCCCTGCCCCTTTCTATAGGGAACTCCTCCCTCCCCAAGTTTCGGTAGCCCTGAACCCATCTTGATGCGACAACTACCCGGCCTACTGAAGCAGACTCTTACGGTTCAGGTTCTACCTAGACCAAGCCCTAAACCCCAAACCCTGAACCCTAAACCCCTAAACCCTAAACTCGGCAACGTTGGGGAGCTCATGACCTCAATGAAAGTGGCCGAATGCCTCGAACATTGCGTGGTGGGGGTGTGTTAGGCCCCAGCTGCAACCGTGAAAGTTTAGGCTTTAGGGTTTAAAGTTTAGGGTTTAGGGTTTTAGGGTGCTGAAAACCTGGACTACAGTGATGGTTTTTTCTGTCGCATCGCTTTCTGTTGTCGTGGCGCACTCACTGTGGGGGGGTGCATCGACTTTGGGGTTGGTGTTTGCTGTTGCTTTACGACTACTCCCTAAACCCTAAACCCTAAACCCTAAACCCTAAACCCTAAACCCTAAACCCTAAACCCTAAACCCTCATGTTTTCCCTTCATGGGTTTAAGAGGATCTTAGTCAAGACGAGTTTTGAAGAATGTTATCGCAAGCTGCGTCCACTATCCGGCTACTTTGTGATGTTTCCCCTTATGCTAACAGCCCTTAATAGGGATTGTAGTACCCCCCACCCATTTTTACCCTTATGAAGGACTGTGAGTATAGCTTGGGAACATCCCAATGGCTACTGCCTTACGATCAGCCCGTAAGTGGAGAGTGCAGGGTTCAGGGAGCCCCATCCTTAAGCCCCACACACCCTAAACACTAAAACCCGAAACCCTAAAGCCCCAAAAACCCCAAACGCCCTAAAACCTTAAAACCGTAAACGCCCTAAACACCCTAAAACCCTAAACACCCTAAACACCCTAAACACCCTAAAACCCTAAACCCCTAAACCCCAAACCCCGAAGGTATTTGGCGGATTTGCACCGCCAGCTCGATAGCTCGGGCCGATGTAAGTTTGCGGAGCTGGAGGTCAAATCCTTGGAGGAGGTCGTGGGTTCAGGAACTGGAGTTTAGAGGTTTATGGTTTTTTTACTAATTGCTTACGAACCCCCCAAAAACAAAACATATTATTCCTTATTAAGGGTAATATAGGGATTGTTTTTTTTCTGTTGGGGTTCTTTAGCAAATAGTAGTTTTGTTTTCAGGTTTTAGGTGTAGGGTCCAGGGCTTTTGTTAATGGACGCAGATGCACAGGGTTGACAGAGGTCCAGAGAAGATAGATAAAGCAGCATATAGCAATGTAGCCACGATTTGCGGGTGGGCATGTCCCAAGCCAGGGAGGTACCACTCGTATCCCCCAAACATAGAATAATTCCCTTTGCAAAAAGACCCGAAAGTATGAAAATTAGGAGCACACCCCCTCCCCCCCCGCCCCCCTGTTTTTGATCAAGCAGGTCATAACCGCCTACCCGCACGCCCTGGCCGTGGTCAACTGTGCTGGGTTGGGCGCCGGGGCGCTGGCAGGTGACGATTCCATGTTCCCTGCGCCTGGGTTCCTGTTAGGGAGCTTAATTTGAAGTGACCAAGCTCGGGGATATGTAATTGTATATGTATGAGTATATGTACATGTAGTAAGTAGTGCAGTGCAGTGTAGCGCCCCTTTCCCCTTGTATATGGTAACTTGGATCAATACTCCTCAACAGCAACCTAAACCCTAAACCCTTAACCCTAAACCCTAAACTTCGGCCCTAAACCCTAAACCCTAAACTCTAAACCCTAAACCCTAAACCCTAAACCCTCAACCCTCAACCCTCAACCCTCAACCCTCAACCCTAAACCCTAAACCCTAAACACTAACCCTAAACCCTAAACCTAGACCCAGGTGCGGGGGCAGACGCTGCTGGTGCGAGCGCCAAGACAGACGAACTTCTTTAGTCTGGTGAAAGGCCGGAGGGTTTGGGGTTTGGGGTTTAGGGTTTTGGGGTTTAGGGTTTAGGGTTTTAGTGTTTAGGATTTAGAGTTTAGGGTTTCAGGGTTTAGGGTGCCGGACGAAGGAGGATGGGGTGATCTTGTAAGATCACCTGGGGGCCAAGAACGATTTTGTATTCAGGAGCACTGAAACTCAAACCTCGAGATCATCCGGAATTCCTAAACCCCTGAACCCTAAAGCCCCCAGCCTCCAAAACCCAAAGCCCCAAATCCCCTTGGTGGCCTCCGAGGCGACAGTCGCCCCGTGTATGTCATCCCACATGGCGACGGCTGTGCTATAGTTGGTGGCTGCGCGTTCCTGGACCATCCCTTGGTGTGTTTTTTTCTTGGCCCTGTCTTTTACAAGGGGCCGCAAAATCTAAACGCATGTCTTTTTTCGGGGGGTTCCCTAAACCTAAACCCTGAACCCTAAACGCTAAACCCTATAAACACTACAACCCCTAAACCCCAGAAGAGTCCAGGTTCCGCGAGGCGGTTGGGGCTGCCGCCCTAGGGGGTTCGCAGCGGGCGCCTGCGGAGCAAGCTCAGGAGACGTCGGAGGTCGATCAAGCCCTGGGGGCGGAGACTCGACGCGAACTGTAAGAAGCGTGGTTCTCTAAATCGGGGTCCCTGTTTGTCTTGGGTCCGATACATCGTACCGCACCTTGAGAAAAAAGACCCTGCCCATCATAAGCCCCTAAGTCTAATACTGTATGTCTGGCTTGGACATTTACGGCTTGGACATTTAGGGTTTAGAGTTTAGGATTTAGGGTATTTGACCTGTCGAGCAAAGTTGCAATGCCTTGAGCCCTTCCAAG
>CAJNDS010002057.1:342512-527512 GCA_905221605.1 Symbiodinium natans
AAACCCTAAACCCTAAACTGTCAGCCCACCAGAACGCTTGGGCTGAGGTCTGATCACGCGCGAGGAGGCCCGCGTCTCCAAGGATGTGGAGACGCGGCCGCGTTGTTTGGGGTTTAGGGTTTAGGGCTAGGGTTTAGGGTTTAGGGTTTAGGGTTTAGGGTTTAGGGTTTAGCGTTTAGCGTTTAGCGTTTAGGGTTTGCGGCATGGCATTCCCTAAGCTCAAGCCTACAATGTGGATTACACCCTCTTTTTTTTTTGGGGGGGGGGGGGGGGCATGATTCGGAGGACCCCTGCTTGGGGAAACGCCCGTATGGGGGTTTAGGATTTGCGGTGAAGGGTCTCCTCTTGCCGGCAAGAGACCCCTACACCCGCTAAGGAGAAGCGACTGCTGAGAAGCAAGGCGGGGGGGGGTCTTCCTAGTTGGGGTTTAGGCGTTTAGGGTTTGTGGGGGGGGGGGGGGGGTGATCCTTAATGTAAGGGAGTCAATGGTGCCTTTTCTAAGAGACCCCTTTCTTTCTAAGGGTGTGTTGTTATTCTCAAAGCTGCCATCCATCTGGGACCTTCTAGCCAGGGGTACCTAGGTACCTACAAGGGCCCTGAACGAGGGGCATCTAGAGGTGCGTCCGATGTACAGAGAGACCCTCAAGAAGACATGATATCCTTTAGGGGGGGTTCTCTATCTTGCAGTCCTTGTGTGCTGTCGATGATAATACGGAGGCTTCTTGGGGTACTCCAAAAGGGCCCATAGTTTCCCGAATGCCCCACAGGGGTTCAGGATTTGGGGGTTATCTTGTCCTTGAAGGCTCTAGAAAGCTTTAACAGGGACGTTTTGGGTCTCTTTGGGGTTTTCAGGGTATCTAGGCGTTTATAGCGTCTTCGGGGTTATAGGGTTTACAGGGCTTATCGGGTTATAGGGTTTCTCGGGCTTTGTAGGCGTTATAGGGCTTAGAGGGCACACTGGGAGGGTAAGGCCTGCCTGTAGCTCTACATGAAGCAGGGTTTATATTACCGTTATTGGTGAGTGTATGTAAGGTTCCTTTTTAATATTCCTGAGTGTATATGCCGGGTGTCCTTTTGGGGGTACAAGAAAAATATACCCTACCTCACCTGCAGGGCAGAGGACGAACCCGTGGGCTGTCACAACTTTATGAGCTTCACCTACGAAACTGCAGGAGAAAAAAAAGCTACACGTAGACCTTAGTTTGGTGCACAGGGTCGGCTTCTGGGGTTTAACCTTCAAGCCTCACCCCAAACCTTAAGCCCTAAACCCTAAGCCCTAAACCCCAAGCCCTAATTAAACCCTAAACCCTAAACCCTAAACCCTAAACCCTAAACTCTAAACTCTAAACTCTAAACTCTAAACTCTAAACTCTAAACTCTAAACTCTAAACTCTAAACTCTAAACTCTAAACTCTAAACTCTAAACCCTAACCCACGACCTGCGCAAGTCGGCCTTCATGCAGGTAGAGCTGGATTGGGTGCAGCGCAAAGTGCGCCCCATCCAGAAGGTCATCAAGCATCTGATCAAGGACAAGGCAAAGCGCCGAAGTTCAAAGAATTTCGGGTTTGGGGTTTTGGGTTTTGGGTTTAGGGTGTAGGGTGTAGGGTTTAGGGTTTAGGGAAAACGTGTTATGGAAGGCTGAGAGATTGGATCCGAGGCGGTTGACAAGGCTCCCCTTGGCCCTCAACCCCAAATTCCAACCCCCAAACCGTAGTTGCCTTCAGTTCCCTGCTCAGGCTGCTAGAGCCGTGCTTCTTTTAGGGGTTAGGGTTTAGGGTTTATTAGAGTTTAGGGTTCAGGGTTGGCTCTGTCTCTGCATGTGCCTTCGGATGGTACAGACGGCAAGTAAACCAACGTCTGAGACCTGACAGCACGCTTGACTCTGAGAGCTTCACAATTCGGGTTTAGGGTTTAGGGTTTAGGGTTTAGGGTCTTAACCCAGTATACATAAACAAAAAAAACCGCAACCCCCAACAAGGTACCCTGCAAGTTGTCGTCACTTGAAACCTGCTGGGAATTCGTACAAAAAGCAAGCAAACAACACGAAACGCCAAGCCGTATGCCTCCTTGCGCCGTGGCAAGGCCATTGATCCAGACGTGACCCGATATCTCGAAGACGTCGAGGATCACCTCAACCTTTTCCTAGAGGAGGCAGCTGTTGTTGAGGTTTTGATGCGACGTGCTTTCTGTAGGGTGCCTGGAAGCCCTTTTGACTTAGTAAGTAAGGTTAGTAAGGTGGGCTATGATTGTGAGGATGATAATAGGGTTTCCAGGGATGCTCAGTGGGGCTTCGTACCCCTGAAGGTTGTACCTTTGGGTTTGGGAACCCTTGTGACAAATCCTCCAGCGGCATGCAAGGGCCATATTAGGAGGGAACCTTGTGGGGGTACATCCTGGAACCTCTTAGGGCTACATCCTTAGGGTTCCGATTATGACTCCCCTGATACATGGCAACTCTCTTCATGTGACAATCTTCTTCTCCGTAGGAAATTCAGGGATTCGGTTCCCTTGCACAAAATGGGGTTGACCTAAGTAGTGGGCCTCCATCATGATCATAGCCTACGCCACTCCCCCACAACAAAAAGGGGGATGCGAGGTACCTAGTGCTCCACGAAACCCTAAGCCCACAACCACTTGGGTTTTCACAGGTTCCGGACTTTGGGCTTCGGGTTTGAGGTTTAGAGGTTTAGGCTTATGCCGTGGCTCATAGGGTTTATTTCGGGTTCATCAGCTTTAAGCAGGCTACCAGAGCTCAATCAGGCTGAAGGGTCCAATCTCAAGTCCTGTAGATCTGATGAGTGGTTTAGGGTTTAGGGTTTAGGGTTTAGGGTTTAGGGTTTAGGGTTTAGGGTTTAGGGTGCAGGTAAGCCGCATCATTGGAGTGTGTAACTCCTTGCGGGATGAGGTGACTTGGCAGCCCAGTGGCACCCTTTTGCCTGTTTTGCTTCACGGTTCCCTAAACCCTAAACCCTAAACCCTAAACCCTAAACCCTAAACCCTAAACCCTAAACCCTAAACCCTAAACCCTAAACCCTAAACCCCTCCAAAACGGTATCCTTCTTGTAGTATGGTTACTGGGCTACCAAGGTGAACTCTTACAGAGACCGGCAACAGCAGAAGGCGAGTCTTAGGTCTTCCTTTGGGGGCTTCATGGCGTCCATCCCTAAACCCTAAACCATAAACCCTAAACCCTAAACCCTAAACCCTAAACCCTAAACCCTAAACCCTCTGAGTCAAGGGGAGCTGGGGTTGGGGCTGGGGTTGGGGTGGGGCTGGGGCTGGGACGCGAAGATTCCGAAACCCGAAACCTTCTCTCGTCCTGTTTTCAAAGCAGCAACCCCAAACCCTAAACCCTCAACCCTACAGTAAACCCTGTAGGGTCCCTCATCCCATCCTTTCGCTGCGTTGGGGGGGGGGGGGGGAGGGCGGGTGATTGGTGGCCAGGGGCGCAGGAAGCAGACAGTCAAGTCCTAAAACCTTTCTATGCTCTAAGCACTCTCGGGTGTCGACAGTATGTGATCCTTTCTTAGGTTTGGGTGTCTTTCATGTAGAGCCCTAGAAGCAGACAGTAGTTTAGAGAAACCAGTTGGGCATGTTTTGCGCAGCTCGTTGGCAGCTGAACCTTGCAGGAACTAGGGCAGGTTGGGGTTTCGGGTTGAGGGGCTTGACTTGCAGCTTCATGAGAGTAGGTACAATGATACATATATGTATATATGCGTACATATATATATATATGTGTGTGTGTATGTATTTACATATATATATATATATATATACATGTATATGTATATGTGTATGTGTATATGTGCATATGTATACATGTATGTGTATATATATATATATATATATGTATGTCTGTATATTGGTGCCTCGAGTATGGTGTAACAGCTGCCCCGGCTGCAACTTACTTAGAAATACATGTGCGCCGTGATATCAAGCTTCTACCCAGGTTCCCTGAATCCAGGTTCTCTACGTCCTCACCTTGGTGACAACGTTGGTGATGCCGACGCACCTACTGACGGGCATCTTCGGCATGAACTGGCAAGACGAGGCCAGCTTTTCTCTGTTGTTTCTCTCTCTCTCTCTCCCTCCCTCTCTCTCTCACACACTCTCTCTCTCTGTCTGTGAGAGGGAGAGAGAGATCATGTTTTGGGATGTTACCCTGAACCTTGAACCCTAAACCCTCAACCAAAACCAATCCCCTCCTGAATCCCAAATCAGAGCATCCTCCATGCTGGAAGCCCTCAAGCCTAAGCGCCTTCAACGACAAACCGCACCCTCATCCCTCACAAGCCACATACGGCCAAAAAACCTACAAATCCCCAGACCCTTGTCTGGGATGCCCAAAACCGTGGGTCTAGGGTTTAGGGTTTAGGGTTTAGGGTTTACACCCGAAACCCCGAAGCCAACTTCACAGAGGCTGGGCAGCCAGTGGTACCGGGGTTCGGCGTGATGGCGGAGAGCCGGGGCTACTACCAATTCTGGGGTCTGCCCGTCGTGGTTTTGGGTTTAGAGTTTTAGGGGGTTAGGCTTCGATGTCGCGATCTAAGTGTACGGTGTATGGGGTTTAGGGTTTAGGTTTCTGACGGCTCGCGGAGTCAGAGTTTGCCTGGTTTACCCGCGTTTTGCCGGCTGGTGGAAGGGATTTCTGAGGTTGGGAGCTCGGAGGGGTGAGTTGTCGAATGATGGTTTAGGGTGTAGGGCTTAGGATGTGGGTTTTAGGGTTTAGGGTGTAGAGTCTAGAGTTTGGGGTTCAGGGTGTAGAGTCTAGAGTCTAGAGTTTAGGGTTTAGGGTGTAGAGTCTAGAGTTTCGGGTTTAGGGTAGAGACCCCTCCCTTGCTGATCTCTTTCACGGCAGGGCATGGAGGTTCTTTTTTTAAGGGGGGAGGGGTGTCCTGCATGAGGGGACATAAAGTCCTACATCCTAAACCCGAAAAGGGGTTGAGGGGTGGTTTACGGGGTTTAGGGGTTTAGGGTTTAGGGGTTTAGGGTTTACGTGGGGTTTAGGGTGTAGGGTTTAGGGTTTAGTTTTCCACCGTGTCACTGTTGCAACTTCGCCAGGTGCGTCCATCACGCTCACGCTTCTGATCTGGACGACCTTCCGACGGATCCTAAAATGGATCTAGCATCTAGGCTCTGGCCGCAGTTAGCCAGGGAACCCTAAACCCTAGCCCTAAACCCTAAACCCGAAAACCCCGAGCCCTAAACCCTAAGCCCTAAACCCTGAAATCTTATACCTCAGTCCAACATTTCTGCTTCCGGTTGGCTGCCTCGCAGGCTTCTTGGAACTGCGTAAGGGGGTTTTGTGCACGTGCCGGAATGTCATTGGGCCTTTCGGGTTTATGTGGCCGTTCTGGGTTGCGTAAAGTGGTACTGCAGTTTTGCCGGAAAGAATTGGCTGCAGTATCACGATCCCCAAATGTGCATGAAGTGGCTTGAATTGCTCAAACCCAGATTCAAGGGGGGTAACTTCGAAGCCTCAGGGACGATCATAAGCAGTGGAATGTTGGGTTACGTCCTATGCTTGGACCCGGCTCCCTCGCCAACTGTGCTAAAGTCACATGAGTGAGTTTGGGGTTTATAGGGTTTATATTGTTTACAGGGCTATAGGGTTTAAAGGGATTTTTGGGTTTTTTGGGCTTTTTAGGGTTGAGGGTTTAGGATTACGGGTTCGGATTGCTATCCTTAGGGCTTCTGGTTGCCCTGAACTGCGGCGAGAGACGCGGCAGGCAGTCCGACGGAAGCAACCACTGCAATCCCACAGACCTGCCAACAAGTAGGGTTGAGAGGCTCCCGAAACCCTAAACCCTAAACCCTAAACCCTAGACCCTAAACCCTAAACAGGGCTTGAGGGTTTAGGCAACAGTGTAGGGTTCCAGGCTGAGTGTTTACGGCTTAGGGCTTGCCAAAGCCAAGTTGTCTTCCCCCTCATGACAACGCAGGTTTTTTGAGCATATATGGGCTGTTTCGGAAACCGCCAGACCCTAAACCCTATGAACCCTATAAACCCTATAAACCCTATAAACCCTATAAACCCTATAAACCCTATAAACCCTAAACCCCATATTGGAATAGCTCAGGTTTGTTTACAGCGCAGCGTAGGGGCCGTATGGGCAACAAAGCCCTTCTGGAGCTCTGAATGTCGGAAGGTTTGGGGTGTGGGATTTCCGGGGTTTAGGGTTTGGGGTTTAGGGTTCCGGGAAGACGATTATGGGAGAAGGTATTCGCCGACGATCTCTCAACCCTCTGTCCCGAAGCCCGTCTGCGCCTCCGCGCAGCCAGACGCTGCTTCGAGCCAGATGACCCAGAGCCCTAAACCCTAAACCCTAAACCCTAAACCCTAAACCCTAGACCAGCCCAAAACCCCGAGACCTCGCTCTGAAGCTTCGAGCCTCTCTTGCTCACAGAAATGGGGCCCGAGTCTCCCGAGGGTTGAGGGTATGTAGGGTTTGGGGTTTAGGGTTTAGGGTTTAGGGTTTAGGGGTTTGGGGTTTAGGGTTTGGGGTAGTTTAGGATTTTGAGTTTAGGGTCTAGGTTAGTTCAGGGTTTAGGGTTTAGGATTTCGGGTGTAGGTTTGGATGTTCGCCCTTATAAGGACTCTTAGTGCACGGGGGAACATCCCAAGGCTTAGGGTTTGAGGCTTGCAGCTGAGGGTTTGGGGTTTTAAGCGGTTGAGGTTTGGAGGTTGGACCTCGGGAGTGCCCTTACTCTGTTTGTGGTAGGGTCAGGCTCGACTTTGAAAGCTCAATTCAGCTACACAGGGTGCTCTCTTTCTCCTGGGGTAGTCTGGAACCCAGTATTGGAGCGTAAGGAGTCTTCAGCATCTTCCGGGGGTTTGCTTTCAGCTGTGGGGCATGCCTATCGGCGGGTATTTGACAAACAAATGTGTCGGAGTACACGAAATTTGCCTGCGTCTTAAGCAGTAGATAGGGCCCATCACCCTCAGTCACCCATGCGCAACCCAAAGCACAAATCCCGAGATCCCACACTGCTAGAAGGTGCTTGCGCCAACCCTGAACTCCAACTGCCAGTTATGAGCCACACCCTAAACTCCAAACTCTCCCCACAGCCCCTTGTGAACCCGAAACTCTTACACCCGAAAAGCTTCAACCCTAAGCCCTGAGCCCATTGAATAGGAATAGTGTGCTACTGTCTGATGTGTGCCAGTGGCTCGTCACTGACTTCAGAGCAAGGTTGTGGATCCACTGTTAGCAATTGGTTTGGGTTTAGGGCTTGGGGGTTTCGGGTCAACCTTATCTGCACCCAATACGCACGATTACACTACAGTAAAAAATATCCTTGGAGTTTTCGGTACCAAAAGGGTTTGGAATTTCCGTGTCTGGATACAATGCTCCAAGTCTTGAATTCCCTCCAACCCCCCTCCCCCCACCCCCTAAACCCTAAACCCTAAAACCTAAACCCCCCCCACCCCCCCACATGTTCCTTCTGCGGACATGGCTCCTTTGGGCCATTTGCGCTTGGGCAGGCTGCCTGGTAGGATTCGGTAACCCAGTGGTACCCTTTACCCTTTTTTCGGTTCTGGATTCCCTTATAAAGTAACCAACCGAAAAAATTGGTGCCCGTACTATGCCAAGGTACCGGCTAAAGTGGCCCAAACAATTACCCTTGAAAAGGTTACCAAACCCCCCTTACTTCTGCACTCTAGAAGGGTAGAGGTTCCGTTTCATAGTGAGCCCAAGTTCCTTCACTTCAGGAATAGACCTTCTCAAAGTATCAGGATTTTGGGCTAGGGTTTGGAATGCAATGGCCCTTGGGGGGGGGGGGGGTTACTTCTAAACCCCAAACTATACCCTAAACTCTAAACCCTAAACCCTAAACCCTAAATCCTAAACCCTAAACCCTAGACCCCAGACCCTAAACCCCAAACCCCAAACCCTAAACCCTAAACCCTAAACCCTAAACCCTAAACCCTAAACCCTAAACCCTAAACCCTAAACCCTAAACCCTAGCCTCGGGAAGCTGAGGCTCTGCCCAATGTGCAGCACCCAACGTCTCCCATTCTGGCGACCCCAGCTGTATCGAAGGCCGGGTTATTAGCGTTTTTGGGGTATAGGCATAGGGTTTAGGGTTTAGGGTTTAGGGTTTAGGGTTTAGGGTTTAGGGTTAGGGTTTAGGGTTTAGGGTTTAGGGTTTAGGGTTTAGGGTTTAGGGTTTAGGGTTTAGGGTTGGTTGTTGGTCTCTTTAAGTAGGGTTCCTGTTTTGTAGGGGGTAAGGTTTGGGGTTCGAGGGTTAAGGTATCAGGGTAACAGATCAAAAGAGAGCCCCGGCCTTCATAAGTTATAGGGCTGAGGGGAGCGGACCCCTGAATCTCCTTAGGATCCCAACATATTCCTCACATATACAAATATAAGCGAATATGAAATGAATAGATATATGTGTGTATATATATATAACATACATACATGTTATACATTTATGTATATCGATAGTTTGATTGGTGAGATGCTGAGGTCACATCATTGCCGAAGGAGGAAGATGCACGCCGAGCTGCAGCAACGGCACCCTCCCAGTCGCTCGCGGCTTCGACACCTTGGTCTGCCAATTTGGCCGCCTTTTCCCAGCCACTGGGTGGGAACTACAGGGTTGAGGGTTTAGGGTTTAGGGTTTAGGTTTTAGGGTTTAGGGTTTAGGGCTTCAGCACATTGCTTCGCCAATTTGGCCGCCTTTTCCCAGCGACTGGGTCCGAATATGGCATCTTCAAGTGTCCGTAGCTCTGTCCCCTGTAGACCAGGACCCAGCGTGGGCCCCTTTAGTCCCTTTTTTTGAAGGGTTTAGGTTCCCTGACAAACCCTTTAAAACCAGGAGGGGTGCCCGTTTTGAATGCTAGCTTCTTCCTGGGTAGCCCTAAACCCTAAACCCCAAACCCAAAACCCTGCTTCTGTGATTTCGGTGTTGGTCTGAAGCTCGTCTCCTGACCCAAGGCTTTGACCTAAGCGTTCATCCATCATTCCTCAACAAAACCCCAACTCTTAGACCCTTAACCTTAAACCCTAAACCCTCGACCTCCTAAACCCTCAACAATAAACCTTGCAATGTCCTAGAGATCCAGTCGCTTTGCGCCACCCTCAGACGTAGTGGTAGGCTCGTGTTGTGCCGCCCTTGGAAGTAATTGTAGGCCGGTCGTGAGCTACAAGCCCTACATGAACCCCAAACTGCAGACCAAGTCTTCCAAGTCTTTAATCCTCCCCAAACCCTAAACCCTCAACTGATGTTTGCTGCGTTGTGTATTTGAGCCAACCGTTGTGAGTTACCTTATAGGTTTTGTAGGATTGTGCAGGGTATAATCGGAGTTCAATAGGGATAAGCACCAGTATGTTTGGGTCTCAGGAGACGTTCTCCTGTCGCCCAGTGGAGTGCCGCCATCCACCCAGCCGCTGGGACTGACCCGCGGTATTTCGGGGGCGAAGAAAGCCTTAGGTCTAAACCCTAAACCCTAAACCCTAAACCCTAAAACCCTAAAACCCTAGAACCCTAAAACCCTAAAACCCTAAAACCCTAAAACCCTAAACCCCAAACTCCGCCCAAAGCCTCGAACAGCCTGAAAGGACCACGACAAGCCCAAAGGCCCCAAAGCCATCTACAGCCCTGGAGCCTGAAGACCTCCGACAAAATCTCTAAGCCTTCTATTTGTTTGGTGCGTGGGGGTTGGCGGATGCTTGGGAGTTGGTGTCTCTCCGTTGCTTTCCGGCCCGTCTCCTATTCGGACTGAGCCACAAGTTCGGGGCCGACTCACTAAACCCTAAACCCTAAACCCTAAACCCTAAACCCTAAACCTGAAGCAGAAATGAAAAGCCCGCGCGCAGAGGAGCTCGTGAAACCCAGGTACCGATAACTGCGGGCCAAAGGAGGAAGGGGTTGCACGTATACTAGATACATTAAAATTCACATACCTACACACACACATATATATATATATATATGTACAGACATCTATATATATATATATATATATATAATATGTGTGTATGTATATACGTTCATGTATTCTGAATGTCCATATGCACATACAAAACCCTGATCAAAACCCTACACCCCAAGCCGGCACCTGTAAGAGGTCTCTTCACCGCAACTCCTGCGCAGCGAACACCTTTCGAGGGCGTCCGCGGGGCCATCGTTGTCTGGAACGACACCTTCCCGAAGAACCTGGGTTGCCACAGAGAGTTGTCCAGGGCTTAAAGGGTTTTCCCTTCAATCCAAAATCCCTATATAAAGAGCTTCGGCGCTTAGAGAATGTATGTACATATATATATATATATATTATACACACACACACACACTCTCTCTATATATATATATATACTATATATGCAGAGAGAGAGAGAGAGAGAGTTAGAGAGCGAGAGGCCTTGGGGTGCGGATGCTTCAGAGCCTGTCGATTTGTGATTGTAGTTTGAGAGTTGCCGAGTTGGAGCTTCGGGAGTCGGAGATCCTCAGCAAACATGTCCGCTGTTTAGGGTTTAGGGTTAGGGTTTAGGGTTAGGGTGTAGGGTTTAGGGTGTAGGGTTCAGGGTTTAGGGTTCAGGGTTCAGGGTTTAGGGTTTAGGGTGTAGGGTTTAGGGTTCAGGGTTTAGGGTTCAGGGTAGTTGCTGTCTCTCTCTTCGCAACTTGTAAGGAATCCTGGTAGGAAGGCCTCCATCGAAGGCTTCTAGCCGGCATCTCGAGAGCCTACCCCCAAGGAATGGACCAACAAAATCCCTAAACCCTCACCGGCCCTAACCCTAAACTCTGAGACATCTACCAAGCATTATTAGGGTCCCCCCCCCCCCCCCCCGAAAAACGCTCAACCCCAAACCCTTGACCCTTATAAATCAAGGAATGGGCTCGAGTACGCAGCGGAAACCGACTGCGACTCGGCCTCGCCCCTCACCACGGACGGCAAGGGATGCCACTGGGTCCTGGTCAGAGGTTTGAGGGGCCTGGGGGGCTTGGGGGTTTAGGGTCTACTTTGGGTTTAGGGTTGATGTTGGGATTTAGAGGCTCTAGGGGTGCCAAAAGGCCCACGCTGTAGATGAACTGCCGCTCCCTCAGCCGCGAAATGCCCTTCTGTGTCTACGCGAGAGTCTGTTGAGGTTTCGATGGGCTGTTGGCTTTGGCCAGGGCTGGGGGATGCTCTGTTATGTTTCCGTAAGGGTCCGTGTATCTAAGAAACATTCAGCATACCTCTAGGGCATACCCCTTAAAAGAAATGAAGGGGTTTGGTGAAATCCTCCCTTAGACTCCCTTATGTTATCCTTTCATGTAGGTTAAGGGGTATGGGTTTGGGGTATGGTGAATGTTTCTTAGAGTGTACCGAAGCAGGGAATACTTGGTGCTTAAAGTGGGGGACTTTGGGGTATAAGAATGAACGTAGACCCTTAGGGTTTGGGTTTCCGGGTTCAAGCTTGGCCCTCAACCTTGAACCCTCCATGTGGGGTGGGGGGGCTTGCTTTGGGGTTTAGGGTTTAGGGTTTAGGGTTTAGGGTTTAGGGTTTAGGGTTTAGGGTTTAGGGTTTAGGGTTTAGGGTTTAGGGTTTAGGGTTTAGGGTTTAGGGCTTGCAAGCCGGGCCTTCTGGCCATGAGGTGGAACGTGCTTCAGCCCCCTGGTGGAGGTGCACCAGTGGGCTTTGATATACTTTAGGGCTCGAATAAGGTTTAGGGTTTCGGGTTTCGGGTTTAGGGCTACTGATGGCATTCCCTTAGGGTCCCTTTGCAATGGCCCCCCCAAACCCTATTCTGATTATTCAGGCCCCTATATTCTGTGGTTTGGTGGGTGCCAGTGGTGCCGTGGTGCCAGGGGGTTCTTTAAGGATTCGGAGCATAAACCTTAGGGTTTGGGGTTTAGGGTTTCAAATGGCCGGAGGCCTTGGGGATTTAGGGTAAGTGGCGAGGGGTCTCGCGGCAGCATGCCCCGGTATTTGACTCCGACAAACATCTGCCCCCCTGTCCTGTGTAGCCAGAGCCAGAGTGTTCCCCAGACCCCAAACCCCAAAACGACCCCAAGGCCCCAATTTAAAGCGCTTGGCAGGTGGATGCAGCTTTGGGGCAGCATTCCGTACATGGTCTGGTCCGTTTCCTGCTGGCGTTTCATGCGCAGCAAGGCCGTCGGTTGGCTCTGGTCTTTGAGGAGGAGACCGGGGAAAAGGGGAAATGGGAGTTTACGATCTTTAGGTCGTTTGGAATGTGTACCTGTCCTCTTGGGTAGACCCCGATAACCTACCTAAGCCTACACATCCACGCATGAACATGCCAGTCAACTCGTTGTGAGCCAATAAAATGCTATGAGTAGCTTCAGCCGTAGAGCTTGAACTTAACCTTCGAACCCTGGGCTTACAGCTTGAAGTTCAAAGGCCCTCGAGTCCTGCGTTGCGATTCGTGTAAGGTACCAGAAACGGGTCCCAATGGTCCCATGGTGCAATCCTCAAGCCCCCACGAGAACCCTGAAACTCGGAATTTCCCAACGGATCGCAAACTCGGCGGGCATGGACACCGTGAGACCATACTGCTGTATAACCATGGCGTGGCGTTGCGAACGAGCACCCTGAACCTTGAACCCTGAACCCTAGGGGGCTTGGGACATGCCTGCTTCCACTCGGAGGAGATCCTGCTGACCTGGGCTTTGGACATCGGCGGCACCACCCAGGCACCTGTGTCTCCGCACACGGCTTCGGCTTCCCCGAACTCCAGCCCCTGCATGCGGTTGCAAGTAGCCCCCAAACCATTCGCAGATTGTATTGTGTATTTGTTAGGACCGAATTTCCCTAAGTACCCTAAACCCTGAATCGCTTCACCATAAATACCCTATTTACCCCAAACCCTCAAACGTTTAAGCCTAGATGCCCAAGCCTAATCCTACATGTTGCTGCATATCTTGTGACGGTGGGGACTCCAGCGGCATGAAGGTCTCAGTGGCTGCTTCCCCTTCGGAGTTCGAAGCTCTGGATGACGAGGTCTGTGGTTTTGGGTTAGGGTTTTTAGGGTTTTTAGGGTTTTTAGGGTTTTTAGGGTTTTTAGGGTTTTTAGGGTGTTTAGGGTGTTTAGGGTGTTTAGGGTGTTTAGGGTGTTTAGGGTTTTTAGGGTTTTTAGGGTTTAGGGTTCAGGGTTTAGGGGGTTGAGGGTCTGTAGGGCTCAGGCTTTGGAGGGCGTGTACAGGCTTTGTAGGATTGAGAGGCCTGTGAACTCCAAAACAAGGAGGCTTTCAGCATCTTGCCATCCACCTATACAGGTGATGTTCAACATCTGAGACGTATTGCTAGGCATCTTTCGTTTCTGCAGGGCGTTTCAAGTGGCCACGGTACCTTAAACCCGAAAGCCCTAGCGACCCCAAACCAATGAAGCTAAACCAAGCACCAGTCGCTGACTGCCTGTTTTGATGCATTCTGGCAGGGCAGGTGGCGGCGTGTGAGGTTGCTGAGGAACAGACCTCAAAACGCTGAAGCTTCATCTCAAGGTTGAACTCCGAACTGTGACAAACCTAAAGCCCCAAATCCTGAACCTTAAGCCCTAAGATGCTGTAAGACCCTGAAGCCCTAAGCCTTGAAGCCCTACAACCCCAAAACCCCCGCAGCCATCAAAACCTGAACCCACAAGCCCCCAAACACTAAGCCTAAACCCTAAACCCTCAACCCTCAACCCTAAACCCTAAACCCTAAACCCTAAACCCTAAACCCTTGCCAGGTCACCGGATCTGACGAGTCGCTTCCTCAAGGCGTTGGCAGTCACGGATATGGGCATTCCCATAGTTCCTGTGTTGTAGGACTGTAAAGCCGAACCCCTACAGCATTCCCATAATTCCTGGATTTTCGGACCCTAACACCGAAGCCCTAAAGCCTAAACCCACATTGGGTCAATTCTCCAGGTTGTTGTCCCTTCGAGGACTGTGGGCGTCCTTTTGCCAATACAGTCCAGTGTTCACGAACGAACCCTATAAACCTTTCTTGGATTAGTATGAACCTTCTCAGCTCCCTAAGGCTACGACCATTCCCCTAAACCCTAAATACCCTAAACCCTCAACCCTAAACCTTATAAACCCTAAACCCTAAACCCGTGAGAGCAGTACTGCGAAGGAACCCGGCTGGTCGCGCCTTTCGTCAACGACCTCAACCAGCTTCCTGAAAGCCCTTACGCTTTGGCTCAGACCGGTTATACTTTCGGATGTTCCCCCTTGGTAGTGTTTCGGGTTTAGGGTTCAGGGTTTAGGGCAGCGATTATCGTACCCCCCCCCCCCCCCCCAATTATAATCCCTCTTAAGGACTGGTTTTTTTACAGGGGGGAGGGGGGGCAACATCCCAAGTTACACGCCCCCCAAGCATCGAAGGCGTTTGTTCCTGGAGACCACACGGGTGCGGGCGTGAAGCTAATCCCTTGAGGCTCCATGTGCCTATATTGTATATACTTAGGCGTTAAAGCGTTAAAGGGGTTCCTATGCAGTAGCTTTAGGGCCCAAGTCTATACTATAATTGGGGGGGGGGGGGTACGATAATCCCTACCCTAAACCCTAAACCCTAAACCCTAAACCCTAAACCCTAAACACTGGTAGTATAAGGGGAGCCTTCATGATCGTGTCTAGACACCCGTCAGCCACTCTGCACCCCGGGATCCGAGGCCTCCTTATCCTGAGAGGCTTGTGCACCCCACCTCGGGGGTCGAGTTGCTATTAGGGTTTAGGGTTTAGGGGGTTAGGGTTTAGGGTTTAGGGGGTTAGGGTTTAGGGTTAGGGTTTAGGGTTTAGGGTTGAGGGTTTAGGGTTTAGGGTTTAGGGTTTAGGGTTTGATACTGTAATATGGAACTAAGGTGCCCCCTCCACCCTGCCTCCCTCCTCCCTCCCCCCCCCCCCCCCCCCCCTTCCTCTTCCAAAGAAAAATCAGGGGGTAGGGGGTAGCCTTTGCGTCAGCCCTTCAGACCCTGCACCCGACACCCTCAGCTGTTCCCTTTCTTAGATACCTTCTTTGTCACAGGCACTTAGTATAGGGGCCTTAAGAATTTGGATAGGGCTTGGGGGGGGCTCTTATAGCATCATCACTTCGGGACCACAAGGGAACGCCAGTAAACAATTAGTAATTCTTCCGACCCCTATTTGGATCTTTGGGTGCCTACGACCACCTCAAAGCCTCTGCCAACTAAGGCTGGATTCGGGTCCCGTCCCACAGCTGCATCAAGGTTTGGTTGAGGGTCTTGGGGTTTGGGGTTTAGGGTTTGGGGTTTAGGGTTTCGGGTTTGGGGTTTGGGGTTATGGGGCTTGGGGCTGGGGGTGCTCCCGGGTTTAGTGGTTTAGGGGTTTACGGGTTGAAAGGGGGTGAGGGTTTGAAGGGTTCAGGGTGTAGGGTCAGTTGGTGCAGCTGATTCATTGGCTCGAGCCCTACCAGTGACTTAGTTCAGCACTGAGATGGAGACCAGAGGCGAAATGTATTATGCCGGTGAGGCCGAGGCAGATAGTCCCTTCGAGCCAACGACGCTGGGGAAGCCGCTGGCAGAGCAGAGCGCCGTGTCGGACCAGGTTTCGGAAGAAGACGTCGCTCTTGAGCTAGGGGGACCATCTTTGGAAGATGGAGATCGCCAGGCACTCGTAGATACCCTCACCCGTCTGCAGCCGGTACTGCCGGATGTGGTGCGTGGGACCCCTGCATATGTGCCGCTCCGAAGGGGTGGGCGCATTCTGCGAGGCGTCGGCGTCAAGAATAAGGACAAGTTGTATAGCCTCAGCTACCCCACCACGAGGATTAAGCAGTTCTGGAGCCACAGCTGGCACGGGGCGACGTTCTCAAAGGTGCTGATGCTTCTCGTCATGAACAATGGCCTTCCCAGCATTTGCATGGGCACTTTGGGGGGAGTCTCCTTCTTCTTCCTCTGGTGGTCCGTTGGCACATCACAGCAGCCAATGTATGCTTATCATGCTTGGGACCTGATGATCTGCACCACTCTCTTCTCCGTGTGCTGCTGCGCTGCGACCTTGTTCTTCTGGCGCCCACGCCACGCGGTCTTCGTGGACCTGATTTGCATCCATCAAGCAGACGAAAGCAAGAAAGTTGCGGGGTTGATCAGCATGCCTGCCATTCTCAAGTCTTGCAGCTCCATTGTCGTTTGTTGGGATTCAAGCTACATGCGAAGGGCCTGGTGTGTCTGGGTTCGCATAGGAATTTGTGATGTTGAGAAGTCTATGAAGGTGCCTTAGCCGAAGCTCCGAACCCTCCCCACAAGCTCCGAGCTGAGGCGTTTTCGAGATGGCGGCCTTCATGAAAGCGCATGGAGAGGATGCGAAGCTTCTGATACGACCGACGTTCTTTGGACCTTGCAGCGTTGCCACCGTTGCAGGACTGGCAGGTGTTCTGGTGGTGAACATCGCTACCTTCTACTTGACCGAAGGAGCCAGTCCTGATCAAAATGTCGCAGCCACAAACCTCAGACTGGCCCTCATACTGCTGGCAGTAACCAGCTTCATGTTTGCTGCAGTGTCTTCTTTTCGCAGGTACTACGTTTCAGTTCAGGAGATGCAGATGCAATTGAAGGATTTCGCCATTGAGGAGACCTTGGCCCATTGCTGCACTATGAAGCACCAGGACGAAGAAGGAAATCCGATTACGATTTGCGACAAGCAAATCATCATCGATTGTATTGTCCATTGGTTCGGATCGACGGACGCCTTCAATCAGAGGGTGAGGGAGAGAATGCAGGTTGCCCTGCTGCCACAGTTGTTGGGCTATCTCTCTTTCTCGTACTCTTGGATGGTCGCTTGCTGCACTCCTTATGTGTGGGGTTCCATGGTCCCGATCTTGCTCACCGCGCTCGCTGAAGACTGGACTTACAGTGCTGACGCAGCATTGCGCGCCATCGCTTGGTGGCTAGGAGGCTTTCCCATTATGGGCATGAGCGTAGTTGCAGTCTCGAAAGTGCTAAGTCGGCCGTGCTCACGCTCCATCAGCTTCCTGGTCAACTTGATGGCTTCGTCGGTTGTCATGCCCGTCTACATCGGCATTGAGTGGTGGATGGTTATGTGGGAGCGCATGTATCCGCTCCCGACAGGGCAAGCTGTGTACGTCGGCTCTTTAGTGTTCGTCGCACTGCTGCTCAACTTCGTGACGTCACGCTGCCAGACTTCGTTTTTATTAAAGAATAGACGACCGGCAGAATCCCCTCACTAGTTCGAGGTATCACACAAATTTACCGCTCAGTTTCAGGGAATCCTCTGCGATGATGACTGCTGAGTTCTGATATCTCCCAACATCTCGCAACTTCCTTGCAGGCACATCAAAACTGATTGTGCGGAGGAGCCAGGAGGTTCATGGGACGGTTGTCCTGCAGGCTTCGCTGTTTAGGGTTCAGGGTTCAGGGTTCAGGGTTTAGCGTTTAGGGTTTAGGGTTCAGGGAAGCCAAAGCAACCTCTTTTGTCCTCGGCGCCGAAATTGACTTGCCAGACGTGTGGCGTGTTGACTGCGGTTATCTGCGGTGCATCCGTTTTAAGCGTTGCCAGACCTTTGGCATGCTGACTGCGGTGATCTGCGGTGCATCCGTTTTAAGCGTGGCAAAAGCACTGTGCAAGTCCAAATGTCTAACCCTGAACCCTAAACCTTTGAGCCCCTCCGGGGCAACTTCGAGTATCGCGTCTTGCGAATCCTTACCCTGGAACCCTTGCCGCCCAAACCTCCAGGACCCGCCTGCTTCTGGCTGTCCTGTGTGTCTTCTGCACCCCCGGTTACCTTAAGTCCCGAAACCCTTTCCTCCCTTAGCCCTTAGAGCCCTACTAGGATGAGCGATGATGCCCTATAACCCCTTAGAAAGGCCCTTTCTAGGGTTGATGATAGGGATGACAAGGCCGAATGACCCATCCTCATAAGCCCTGCTAAGATTCGAGTGTGAATGGGTGCGGGGGTTCTGGGTTTCCGCCAATTGAATCGAACCCCCTGAACCTTTCACCCCAACAACCCCCCCCAGGGCATGTTGGTTACAAGGTGCAGTGTTTTGTGTTTAGGAGCTGAGGATCTCTAAAACCGAAACCCGACAGAGGATGTGAGCAGCACTTACGGTGGTGGGAGCGGCATGGAGGACGTCTTCTCCATCGCAGCGATGCGTCTTGGCTTGTGGTTTAGTTTGTGGTTTTTGGGTTCAGGGTAACCCAACTTTGGATTCCTGGAAGTCTAGAGCGACGGAACAACAGAACATGGCAAAACATGGCAAGCTCCCAGGTGATGTGCACTCCGGAAAGGCCCGACAAACCTTCATGACACCCTCAACACCCCAAAAGCGGTATTAGTGTTTGTGGCCTAGGAGCCGATCCCCGAATTGTTGGGTTTAGGGATTAGGGCTTTTGGGCTTCGGGTTGGGATGTTCCCCCTTATACTAGCAGTAGTCCTGAATAGGGAGTATAGTATCGATTGTTTTCATCCCTCTTAAGGACTGCTAGTATAAGAGGGAACATCCTGAGTGTAGCCCTAAACCCTAAACCCTAAATCCTAGACTCTAAACCCTAAACCCTATTAGGGTCAGCTTTGAATGATTTCTCCAAGCCACGAGGACCGCGCGACGCCCTCCGGGAGGAGTGCGCATCGAAAGACTGCACCTGGCGGCCTGGCCCATGTCAACCCATCCTAAAGTTGTAATTCGGGCTCTTCAGGGAGGGGTGTTCGTGGGGTTTTACGGGAGCCCTGGGGAGTATGGGGGAGTATTAGGGGACACCCTGCTTACTAACTGAAACGGGCTTCCAAGTAGAGCCTCTTAAAGGATCAGGGGACTTAGTAAGTGGGGTGATAATTTGCGGTAACTATGCTGATAAACTCTTGATAACCTCAATTACGGCACTGATATCCCTACTTACTATAAGTACGCCCGAACTTCCAAGTAGCCCTAAACCCTAAACCCCAAACCTTAAACCCTAAACCCTAAACCCTGAACCCTAAACCCTAAACCCTAAACCCTAAACCCTAAACCCTAAACCCTCACCCCTGCGTAGGCTTTCCGATACGTCCTGCGGGGCTGCGACCCCGGACGAGAGGGCCTCGGAGCGGTGACTCGGATGTTCAGTGGTCTCCTTGTTAATGATGTTTAGGGTTAGGGTTTAGGGTTTAGGGTTTAGGGTTTAGGGTTTAGGGTTTAGGGTTTAGGGTTTAGGGTTTAGGGTTTAGGGTTTAGGGTTTAGGGTTAAGGTTAAGGGTTAAGGGTTAAAGGTTAGGGTTTATAGGGTTTAGGGTTAGGGTTTGCGGTGGTTTGGGTAGTTACTGTTCTCCCGCTTAGGGTTTGCGGGTTGGGTAGTTTTAGGGTTCGGGTTTCATCGTTGAAGCTTTATGTAACAAAGAGCCCCTGAGCCCAAAATCCTAAACCCCAAATGCGTTTTTCCCTAGGTTACTTGGGAGCCTAGGTGAAGATGTCGGTGGCGCTGCAGCGACTGGCCCTGTTTTTGCAAGTGTTGGTGCCTGCTTGGGGTGTTTGCTAGAGGCTTTTTTTTTGGGGGGAGGGGGGGGGGGGGTCGGGCAACCAAAGTACCCTAAACCCTAAACCCTAGCAAAAGTAATGAGTTCTTGTCAATAGGTGCTTGGCCTTAAATTGGAAGGTTCGTGGGTTCTCATGGGAAGTTTATTCGCAGGGTTTTGGGATGTTGCCCCCCCTGATACGAACAGTCCTTAATAGGGATTAGAGTACCTGACCTATTGTAATCCCGATTAAGGACTGTGAGTATAAATGGGAGCATCCCAACCCTAAACCCTAACCCTTAAACCCTAAACCCTAAACCCTAACCCTAAACCCTAAACCCCAGGTAGGGTGTCACAATACTGCCTTAATGCCAGGAGCATGGCCTACAACGTCTCGAACTGCTCTGCAGTGGGGCCAGCATCCGCATGCCACGTCAGCTGTGCCGAAGGGACACTCCGACGGCATCCTAGGGTTTGGAGTGCTACACTAAAGAAGATCGTCTTTTGTTTTCTGATTCCTGACGGCGGCCCCTCCTCCATAGGGTCTCCCCAAATGGAAGCCCATATACCGGGTCCTCGCAGCTCGACGTACAAAGCAGGCCCAGGCTTGGCGTTCGAGATTCAGAACCTATCCCTTTGTGTTCAGCGAGCTTGTTTTAGGGTTTGGGGTTTTGGGTTAAGGGTTGAGGGTTTAGATTTCAGGGTATCCCAAACCTAAAAGAGCAGGTACCTTGAAGGGTAGAACTTAGAGCTGCGATGCCGACAGCCGTGAAGAAGCAAGGTCTCAAGGCGAGGCCGTGGCAGAGTGCCCGGAACCAGACGGCTACTTCGCCATAAGTGGCTGTCAGGCGCGTTTCGTTTTTTTGCTTGTTCCACGTGCCTAAATAGCAAAACTACCCTAAACCCTAAACCCTATAAACCCTATAAACCCTATAAACCCTACAAACCCTATAAACCCTATAAGCCCTATAAACCCTATAAACCCCATACACCCCATAAACCCTATAAACCCTATAAACCCCATAAACCCTATAAACCCTATAAACCCCATAAACCCTATAAACCCTATGAACCCCATAAACCCTGTAAACCCTATAAACCCTGTGAACCCTAAATGGGCCGATCGACCGGGAGTAGACGGGTTAGGGTGTACGGAGGCCTCCTACCGTCGAACCCGCTCATCTCCTGCGACTTCCGTAACACCTCCCGAGCCTTCCCATTAGGGTTTAGGGTTTAGGGTTTGGGGTTTGGGGTTTAGGGTTGGAGAACACAACGGCCTCAACTTCAAGCCTCAACCTTTGAGCCTAACACAAGGAAATCCCTAAACCCTAAACACTACCTGCCCACACCCTAAACCCTAAACCCTAAACAAGCTCCAAGCTAGCCACCTCCAGTCTGTACCCTCGACTCCTTGCACCTTGAGACTACAACCCCTCCAAGCCCCAAACCCCAGACCCCAAACCCCAAACCCCAAACCCTAAACCCTAAACCCTGAACCCAAAGCCCAAACCTTCAACCTTGCAAGCAAAAACCCAAACCCGAAGCCTGAAAGCCTTGGAAGCCTTTATACTTCACGCCCTGCAAGCCCCAAGGCCCCAAGCTCTAAACCCCCAAACCCCTACACCCTAAACCTTAAACCCGAAACCTTAAACCCTAAAACCCTAAACCCTAAACCCTAAACCCTAAACCCTAAACCCTAAGCCCTAAGCCCTAAGCCCTAAACCCTAAACCCTAAACCCGATCCCAAGCTCCCTCTTGGGAGGCTCACTGCCTTGCCCTTCCGCGCTACAACCAGGCCACCGACCCTGATGGCATCACTGGAGCTGCAGAGGCTCTTCGAGTTCCCGTAAAGGGTCTGGGGGTTTGTGGGGTTTAGGGTTTAGGGTTTGGGGTTTAGGGTTTAGGGTTTAGGATTTGAGGTTTGGGGTTTGGGTCTTAAGCTTACTTATCGGGCATGTAGGAGTAGGATCTTACGGTGTTTTGCAGGGGCTTCGAGGGTTTACGGGTCATACAGGGCTTTGTCGGGTCGCAAGGGGTCGTTCAGGGTCCCTAGGGTTGTTCTTGATCCATGGGCGACACGAATTTCTCATGTGGTCGGTCAACATGACATTCGTGGGTCAACTTGGCATCTTCCCAAAAATTAACTAGGACCCAGAGTAGGCCCTTGTGCCCTTTTTGTTAGGGCTTAGGTTCCCTTACATGCCCCTTTACGACAACAAAATGCACCCTTTTCATTGCTAGGTTACTCTCGGATCTAGTTAATACACTGTCAGTGGAAGGCGTTGGGTGTTGGGTTCAGTGCCTCATCTCGGCAGAACGCAACAGATCTCTTGCAATAGCAGAAATTGCACAATTACCAACACCGTCTCCTAGCCAGTGTGTAAATTAAAGTAAAAGCTCGAACAAGCAGGCCCCCGTCTTTCCTTCCACGACTCTCTTGTTGTGGGCAGAAACGGCCCCAAGCCTGGAATTCTGAGCGCTCTGGAGCCGTGAGGCCTTAAGCTAAAGCCGCGAAACCGAGACCCTAGACCCTAAACCCTAAACCCTCTACCCTATACCCTATACCCTAAACCCTAAACCCTAAACCCTAAACCCTAACCCAAAGGTGAGCTGCGCAGAGGGCCTCGTTATCCCCCACGGCGACTCATGCTCGCCGAGCTGCCGGGAGGCCTGTTTTTGTTCAGGGTTTTTTTAGGGTTTAGGGTTTCAGGTTTGGGGTTCAGGGTTTAGGGTTTTGGGGTTTTAAGGGTTTAGGGTTTCAGGTTTGGGGTTTGGGGTTTAGGGTTTCGGGGTTTAGGGTGTTTAGGTTTTTAGGGTTCATAGGTTTGTAGGGTTTAAGGCCTCGCGTTTAGGTTTCTAGGGTTCAGGTTCAGGGTTTTCTCAACTGTGGTCCCTTTTGGGCGTCGTACCCGAACTTTAAGGCTCTGTATTTTCGGAACCCCAAGTCTGCGACCATAGTTGTGAAACGCCCATGGGTGTTGTTTGAGGTGTTGAGCTTGGTAGCTTTACCCTTTTTCTGGGTTCATGGTTTCCTTAGAAAGCAACCAACCCCCAAGAAAGGTGCCCTTGTCATAACATGGTTACTGGGCTACCAAGTTAATTAGGGCTTAACTGGGGTAACCCGTCTGAGAAACGATGGAAACACAGCCAAGCATTAAGGCAACTTAGCTTCTCCTGCATGCAGTGCTCGCATTGCTACTGTTTGCTTAAGAACCCCAAAAACCTCTAAAATACCAATCCGCCATATTGCCCTTGGAAGAATGTTTCTTGCTTTTTTTTTGGGGGGGGTTCTGAAGAGCAATGAGTAGATTACGACTCGCCCTAAACCCTAAACCCTAAACCCTAAACCCTAAACCCTAAACCCTAAACCAGAGGGCATGATTTCGGACTTCGCCACCATCCTGTGCAACGACTCCGTCTTTGAGCCTGACCCTGGGGTCTGCAAGTGGCCCACAGGGTTTCGGTCTGAAGTCTGAAGCTGTGTTTGTGCGCTATGTGCTCCTAAACCCTAAGCCCTAAACCCTAAACCCTGAAGCCTAGTTCGGGCACATGGTCCACGGCTTGTGAGAGCCTGCCTGCCAGTGTCAGGTGCCAGCCGCTGCATTCAATCAAGGGATTAAGACTCGTACACCCAAAGGTTGTATCCCTAAAGGTTCCCCTTAACATAATCTTTCACAATATAATATAGCCCTTAATATAATTACTCCTAATATAATATTATACTACCTGAGGGATCTTGAAAAAAGGTCCCCAAAACCCGAAGAGTACAAGCCTATAGGGGTCCAAGCTACAGCGTCCCCAAAAAACGCACGCCTCTGAAGGGAGAGCTCCTGCAGGGAGTAGACTACACGACCTAGGGTGCCAAGCAACAAACAAGGGGGATTTAGGGTTTTGGGTTTAGGGGCTAGGGTTTAGGGTCTAGGGTTTAGGTACTTTGCCCTCAACCTTGTAAACTCTACACTTCACCCTAAGCCCTAAGCCCTATCCCTACAACAAGACCCAAAACATACCGCATGTGATGCTGCATTTGTTGGCTGCAGACAGAAAACCATCGACCTGTCGAGATCTAGCTCTTGCTAGCCTTGGGGCTGCGGCCTGCATCATCTCTATGTACCCTCCCTATACAAACCCTAAGTCCTAAACCCTAAATCGTTAGGCTGCTGAAAAGCCTGAAATAACCTAGTAGTTGTGTAGGGTAACCTTTAACCTTTTTGGGGTAGCATAATCCCCCTTAGGATCCCAAAGGTTAGCCTTAATTCCCCCCCCCCCCCCCAAGGTTACTGGACAACTAGGATAAGCTGAAGCCTTGAAGCGCGAACCCAGGAGCGGTTCTCCTGCCATCCAATCTGCGCAGCGCCGGACGGAGGGTTGCTTGCAACTTCCGCCGCAACATGGGGGGTGGGCCAGGCACCACATGACATCATGTCTGAGGCAGGGTTTATATAAATGTTTTTGGTGCGTGTAGACAAGGCTCCTTTTGAATATTGGCGAGTGTATATACCGGGCGTCCTTTTGGGGGTACAAGAAATGTAAGCCTTACTTGGCATGAGCGAAAAGGAAAAGCCCTTGGCCTCTTGGCAGCCCAATTGTACCCTTTTGCCCTTGTTCTGGTTCCAGGTTCCCTTGTAAAGTAGTGGTCACCAACCCGAAAAAGGGCATCCCGTATTGTAATATCGCTACCGTGCTACTAAGACCTCAAGTGCCGGACACTCTGAACACAAAGACCCTGACTCTTCGAAGCCCTTGGCCTCTCCAGATTCGGGCTTGAAAAGGTTTACTGGGTACCAGCGCAGAAAAAAGTTTTAATGTCGTCATGGCATGATTATGGAAGACTATTTACAGACAAGCTCTGGGAGGCATCTGATGAGTTACCTCTGACTCAATGGTTCGGAATCGGAGGATCACCCCATGGTTGAGGTCGATTTGCCTGCCATACCACTTACAAGCAATCCAGTCTGCATGCAGGAGCCTAAACATTAACCAACATTGTCCCCTGATACACCTTCTATTGAAGTAGAAACAATGCCCCGATTACCGATTCTATTTGAACGGACCCTGCGGGCTGTTGGCTTCGCAGCTTGCCTGTCTTCCGGACACGTGGCCCCGGATTCCTCAGACTTCTGAAGATGGAAACAACGTGGCTCCGGCTACGACGGCCAGCTTGGCAAGGCGCGCTTTCCATGCGAATTCCGTGGTGGCAGCTACTGGTTGGTTCTTAGTAGGGAATGAGGGAATGGGGCCCTATAGAATCCCTTAAAGGGTATATATAGGGCCCTCATTCCCACATTCCCTACTAAGAACCAGGGGGGCTATCTCTTTTGCAGATCGGTCATGAGCAAGTGGCTCAGCTGCGCCGGGACCTGGCCAAGCTCACAGCGCAAGAAAGCTTACGACGCACTGAGGAGGAGATGCCAACATCAAGAGGAAGGGCCATCCTCATCTTAGTAGCCCAGTGGTACCCTTTACCCTTTTTTTGGTTATGGGTTCCCTTATAAAATAACCTGTATCGTAATATGTTTACTGGGCTACTAAGTCATGACATTCTGCCCCAGAGGCCGAGGTTGCGTTTTTTCTTGTGGTCTTCAGACCAACAGCAGACTCTGCCCTTGAAAGCCCTCCCTGAACCCTTCATCCCATAAACCCTTAAGACCTGAACCCTAAACCCGAAACCCTAAAAGCTAAAACCCGAAACCCCGAACCCAAAACCCTACACCCTAGACCCTACACCCTAAACCCCTCAGTCTCAAACCCACCGCTCAGTCTCCGAGGCAGCTAGCCCTGCCTGCGAGGCGCGGCTGGGGTTCGAAGGGTCCTGGTTGGGGTTTAGGGTTTAGGGTTCAGGGTCTAGGGTTTAGGGTTGGGGTCTTTGGGGGCTTGTAGGGTTTACAGGGTTTTTGGGGTTTATAGTGCTTTTAGGGCTTAGAGGATAGAAGAGAGTGTATAGGATTTATGTCGGGTTTGTAGGGTTTACAGGGTTGACAGGATCTACTGGGCTTACGGGGTTCGGGGCTTCGTGGTCATGGTTCAGGGCGCAGGGCTTTCAGTTCAGGGTGAGTGGTTGGAATTTAGGGTTAGGAGTTTAGCGCGACACGCGGTTGCGGCTATGGATTGAAGAGTTCTCGGTCATGGTTTAGTGTCTTGAGCTTCGGGGTTATGCGTGGCTGTATGAAGCTACCCTCCCCATATACGAGGCAGCTGGATCCTGTTTAATTAAGAATCCTAAATACCCCTAAACCCGAAGCCCCCTAACAACCCTAAACCCTAAACCCTAAGTGCCCCTAAACCCTACGCCCCTAATAAACCCTATACCCCTAAACCCTAAACCCTTAACCCTAATAGCCCTAAACCCTAAACCCTACCACCCTAGTATCTCTAAACCCCAAACCCTAAACCCTAAACCCCAAACCCTAAACCCTGCACCCCTAAACCCGTCACCCTAAACCCTAAACCCCCCTAGAAAGCCCAACTCGAAGAAGACAGGAGCTCCTCACCTCCCCGGGACTCCGCCCCGGCCCCTGCACAGCTCAGTGCCAGTTGGGCGCCTTGGAGGCATCTGGAGGTTAGGGTTTAGGGTTTAGGGTTTAGGGAGTTTAGGGAGCTTAGGGAGCTTAGGGAGTTCTGGAGTCTGGGGGGTTTGGGGAGTCTTGGGAGTTTAGGGAGGTTTTTGGCAGTTTAGGGAGTTGAGCGAGTTCAGGGGGTTAAGGGAGTTCAGGGGGTGGAGGGTTTAGGGTTTAGGGTTTAGGGTTTAGGGAGTTAAGGGGGCTGGAGGGTCGAGGGTGGATCGCAGGGTCTTTGCAGGTGGTTGTGGGTCGTCTGGGAGCTCTTGCCCTGATGTGTCCTCTCACCTGTTTTCGTCTCCCTAGCGGTTCTTAAATTTCGGAGACATGCGGTACCTAAAGCAACTAGTAAGTCGCGCATTATCCCTCTTTCGCTCTGTCTCGCTTCGTTTATCTTGTTGTTCAATTTCTCCTTATCTTTCTCGTTCTCTTTCTCTTTCTGACTCTCTCTTCTTTCCGCTGCCTGCTGATCCTGGTGCCTCTACTTGTCTGCAAGATATCTAAACCCTAAACCCTAACCCTAAACCCTAAACCCTAAACCCTAAACCCTAAACCCTAACCCTAAACCCTAAACCCTAAACCCTAAACCCTAAACCCTAAACCCTAAACCCTAAACCCTAAACCCTAAACCCTAAACCCTAAACCCTAACCCTATGAAGCATGAGCGGCTCGCCAAGGCTACCGGCCTCGTTGGATTACACCTCCGGAGGGGGCCATGGCACCATGTCGGCAATGTGAAGCTCGTTTAGGGTGTAGGGTGTAGGGTGTAGGGTTCAAGGAAATTGGGCGCCATGCGCCCATCGCTCTCTCAGAGAAGAGCTTCTGAGTTGCCGGCCCTCCGACATTCAGTGCCATGCTTTCCGGTCCAGTGCTCATGCGCACGTAAGGCTGACGTACATAAACCATATAGGTCCGCGTACCCATGTAGAATATATTTGGGCCCGAAAGCTACTGAGAAGGAACCCCTGTAAGGCCCAGGTATATACTATGCTACATTGGACAGTTCGGGAGAAACCCTAAACCCTAACTACCCAATCAGGTATCCCCGCCATTCCTGCAGCTAAACTGCAGCGGCGGGAAGCTGAGTCCGACCACCAGCTTTGACTGCCAGCCCCTTTGGCTGCCCATCGCGGACTTTGTGGCTGGAGGCAGGGCCACAGTCTTCTCGGTCGGCCCTTGGGACCCTAAACCCCTAAACCCTAAACCCTAAACCCTAACCCTAAACCCTAAACCCTAAACCTATGTTCCCTTTTTTGGTTTAAGGGGGTCACAATTTAGGAATAAAATTCCGAGGGTTTTAAGGGCCATCCTCGTCGTCTTGGGTTTAGGTTTAGGGCTTCAGGGTTTATGCATGTTTTTTTTCAGTATCTTAGGGCTTAGGGATGTTTAGGATGCTTGAAGGTTTAGGGTTTAGGTTGCATGTGTAGTACGTTTAGTGATCAAGGCACATACATCCATCATCCCCCATTCTGATGACTTCGGACCTATAGCAGGACGAAGCACCCAGCAGCTAGCACCGGCTTCAAGACGTCGAGGCTTGATGCCCTAAACCCTATACCCTATATACCCTATATACCCTATATACCCTATATACCCTATATACCCTATATACCCTATATACCCTATATACCCTATATACCCTATATACCCTATATACCCTATATACCCTATACACCCTATATACCCTATACCTATACACCCTATATACCCTATACCCTATAAACCCCAAACCGCAGAAAGCACGGACAACGGCAGCACCATGTGCGCACGGCATGTCGAGGTGCAGCTCGCAGTCGGCCGCTAAGCCGCCAAGCTCTATGACTCTATAAAACTCTAAGAGTATGGCAAGTTTCCTGCACTGCTTACTAGGATGCCCAGTAGTACCCTTATTCCCTTTTTGGTAGGTTTAGGTTCCCTTATCAACCCCTTTAAGCAAAAAAGGGCACGCCTTTTCATCCTAGGTTACTGGGCAACCTAGAAGAGTATGGCAAGTTTCCTGCACTGCTAGTCTGTAAGTCTTAAGTCGAACGCACAGCCAACATCTGCGCGGAGTCCGGGCTTGAGATGCGCAAGCTGCTCGGGCATGGAGAGCAAGAAGCCAGCCGAAAAGCAGGTCACCACGATCACGCAGAGGTTTAGGGTTTAGGGTTTAGGGTCTAGGGTTTAGGGTTTAGGGTTTAGGGGTTTTGCGGCCCTTAGAGCGCTGGCATGCCTGAGGGCTGCACACAGACCTTCGACGTGAAGCGTGCCTACGGCTCAGATGCCCGAGCTGCCAGCTCGGACGATGTGGGTCCCGAAACCCTAAACCCTAAACCCTAAGCCCTGCAGCAAGTTTTCGACTCGGCTGTTTGCAGGACCACACACCCTGAGCTCCTTCAATGCGGAGCTGGGTCATCACCTCCTCCTCAGCAGCGCCGATCAGGAGCCGGGTTAAGGGGGAGCTAAATGAAACATCTTGATTTTCGGGAACCCTAAACCTAAACCCTAAAACCCTAAGACCCTAAGGCCCTAAAACCCTAAAACCCTAAATCCCTAAACCTGTCGGGCACACCAGCATCCTCATCGGCCTCAACCCCTATCCCCCAGCTCTAAGCACATCATCTTGAAACCCCCAGCCCTAAACCCTAAACCCCAAGGAGTGAACCTCAAACCCTAAACCCTCTCCCCGTTAAAGCTTCGGCCCTTCTGCGACTCCCTAAGCCCAAAACCTCAAACCCTGAACCCTAAACCGCCGCCCCCCCCCCCCCCCCCCCCCCCCCCCCCCTTCTAATCAGGAAAGCCGGACAGTGAGCAGCTTGGAGCTCCATCGCTTGGAGCGCCATGGACACATGACTCAAATGACTCTTTATACGTCTCAGAGTTTTTGGATACCCTGTACACTAAACCCTAAATCCTAAACCCTAAACCCTAAACCGATGTTGGGAATCACTGGAAAGTTCACTGGCAGGCCAAGGGAGCGGTTTCGGGGGTGCAGGTGTAGGGTTTGGGGCTTAGGGGTTGAGGGGTTTGGGCCTTACGGTTTAGGGTCGTTTAGGGTTGAAAGGTTATTTTGGGTGCAGGGTTTAGGGGTTAGGGTTTAGGGTTTAGGGTTTAGGGTGTAGGGTTTAGGGTTTATAGGGTACCTAAGAACTCAGCGCGCCAAGGACAGGAGATGGAGCTGATCCAGCTGACACAGGTCCAGGCGCTTGATGCCCTGGCATTGGAGGCTTCCGAACTCCCCCATTTCAACCTCCTCTCCCCCTTTCTCTAGGTAGGTTTATGGTTTGGGGTTGAGGGTTTAGGGTTTAGGGTTTATAGGGCTTAGGGTTTAGAGAAACCCAGCAAGTACCACATACAGCGCCCTTTTTTGGTGCCCCTCCACTCTCACCCTCAATATCCACCCTAAACCAGAAACCCTAAACCCTAAACCCTCCAAGCCACGGAGGCCTTGCCGGTCTACTTGGGCGACGGCCTCTATGTGGTCACATCTTCCCTCAGGGGTACCTCCCTGTGCTCACCGGCCCGGACCTCATAAGTGGGTCGCCTCGAACCCTGTACGTCCGGGATCGGACGAAACCCCTAAACCCTAAGCCCTACACCCCAAGCCCTAAACCCTAAACCCTACACTCTACACCCTAAGCCCCTAAGCTCCTAAACCCTAAACCCTAAACCCTAAGGTTCTTGCCCTGGTCCCCAACGCCACGCAGAGCTTCGAGGCCAGCGAGGTGCCGAGCCTCCCGAGGGTTTAGGCTTTAGGGTTGAGGGTTAAGGGTTAAGGGTTTAGGGTTTAGGGTCTAGAGGTTTTCAGGGTTTTACAGGCCTTAAAGGATGCAAGGGTTTAGGGTTTAGGATTTAGGGTGTATATTTCATACAGGCTTGATTCTGAGTTGGGCCCAGACGTCTTTTTTTTGTTGGGGGGGGGGGGGGGGGGTCGGCTTTTGCTTGGGGTTTGAAGGGCTGATGATTGGGGTTTAGGGTGGGTTTAGGGTTGAGGGTTCATGGTCTAGGAATTTGGGTTTTAGGGTTCGGGGTTCCTATGTAGGCTTGGCGGGCTTCAGAAGGTTTGTTGAACACGTAGTGGATTGTAGCATTTACGGGGCTGCTTGGGTTTCGAAAGGGTTCGTTGGTAGTAGGAGTTATGGAGCCCTTCAGACAGTTTGCAGGTGGTATGAGGGTTTGGGGGTCCCTCAACCCTAAACCCTTGTAAACCCTAAGCCCGAAACCCTAAACCAGGAACCCTGAACCCTGAACCCTAAACCCTAAACCCTAAACCCTAAACCCTAAACCCTAAACCCTAAACCCTAAACCCTAAACCCTAAACCCTAAACCCTAAACCCTAAACCCTAAACCCTAAACCCTAAACCCTAAACCAAACCTCAGGGGCTTCAAAGCGTTCGGGCGCGAGGTGCAGCAGCTTCCCTTCGCGGAGCTCCCGGGGCCCCTGCGACTTGGCTCTTGCCTTTTGTGTTGGTCTTCTCTTTGGGTGCTTGCAGGGTTTAGGGTTTAGGGTTTAGGGTTTTGGGTTTAGGGGTTTTAGGTGGCTTGTAGGTATGTATGTATGTATGTATGTATGTATGTATGTATGTATGTATGTATGTATATGTGAGTTTATGGGGTTTATAGCAGGGTTTGGGGCTTTTTGTTCTTGGCTTGTAGGGGTGGATGGGTTCAGCTTGTGGTTTTTCTTGGCTGGGAGTGTGGGTGTTAGGGCTTAGGCCTTTTGGGAAGTAGGGGGAAAATCTTCAAGACCTTATAAATGCTCAACAAGGGATCCGAGGATAGCACCCATGCTTTAGGTTTCTGAAAACCCTTAGGTCGATCCTGTACACGCCCTATAGACACCCTATACACCCCTAGGAGTCCCTTGAGCCATAGCCCGAAAGGACAGCAAGCCAAAACCTTAGATTCTACACCTTTAACGCCCCCAACCCCTAACCCGAATTCTTGTTGAACCCCCCAACCCTAACCACCCCCCCCGCAACCCCAGCCCTAAACCATAACCCTACAGCAGCCATAAAGCAGCAAAGGAAAGTTCTCACCGTCGCGGAGGACAGTTCTTGTGAAGTTTGAGACCTCTAGGAGCCTCTCGACGTTTCGGGGCTTAGGACATAGAGTGCTTTGGGTAAAACCCAAACCCCAAACCCCAAACCCTAAACCCTAAACCCTGAACCCCAAACCCTAAACCCCAAACCCTAAACCCTAAACCCTAGACCCTAGACCCTAAACCCTAAACCCTAAACCCCAAACCCTAAACCCCAAACCCTAACCTTAAACCCTAAACCCTAAACCCCAAACCCTAAATCCCAAACCCTAAACCCTAAACCCTAAACCCTAAACCCTAGAGCAGGACGGAGGTCCCCGGTCTTTGCTCTTCGCTCCCGGAATGCCTGGTTTCGGGGGCGCCGGGCCTCCATGTGCGGAGGACGCCCAGGCGGGGCTTAGCTCAGAGGGCCTAAAGGCTTCGGGGGTTTAGGGTTTAGGGTTTAGGGTTTAGGGTTTAGGGTTTAGGGTTTAAGGTTTAGGGGGGCTTTGGGTGGGTTAGGTTTAGGGTCAAAGGTTACAGGGGGGAGAGCTTAGCATTCAGGGTTTAGGGTTTGCGGTTGAAGCTTGTAGGGCAGAAGCTTCGAGGGTTTAAAAAAAGGCTTTGATTTGAGCATTGCGCAGATTTGGGGAGCGAGAGGGATCAGGACCGCCAACTGCTTCGGTTAGATTGGTGGCCCGGCAAGATTCCCGACAAGCACAACGAATCCTATAACCCCGAATCCGCTGAGCCCACGAAACCCTTGGAACCCTGCAACCCACAACCTTAAACCGAAGAGCCTACAACCCAAACCCTGAAACAACCCGAACAACCCGAACCCTAAGACTCTTACTAACCCCTAAACCCCAAACCCCAAAACGTCCCCAACCCTAAGTACCCTAAAGCCCCAACCCTAAACCCTAAACCCTAAAACCCTAAACCCTAAACCCTAAACCCTAAACCCCCTAAAGCCCTAAATCACTCAAAGCCCGAATTCCAGGCTTCGAATGCCACCGACTGGTTGGAGCTTCCGGCCATCTTCCAGTGGAACGGCACACACTTTCAGGCTGCGGGCCCAGCGGCGGGGGGGGGGGGGGGGGGGGGGGCGAGAGTCCCAGAGTCTCAGTGCTTAGGGGTTATGTGCTTTAGGGTTTAGGGTTTAGGGTTTAGGGTTATGTGCTTTAGGGGGTTTCCGGTTAGGGTGGCCTTACAACTCCAGAATGCGCGGGGGGGGGGGGGGGGGGGGGGGTTCTGACATTCAAGGTCCCATGTTTTGTAGACATCCCTTCAATGGGGATTCGGCTGGGGGGTGGGGGAGCACGGGGGAGAGTAAAAGCTGCCAGAACGCTTCCATCCATCCAATAATAAGCTAAGCTGAAGGTTTTAGGTGTAGCGGAGGCCAATGGGTACTGTGAGGCTCCGCTATGTTTGGCGGGTTGGGAGGATTTGGCTCAAGGTTGAAGCTTGTAGAGTGGTCTTGGGGGTGGGTCAAGGCTTCCGAAGTTTGTGACATCTCGGTGCCAAGAAGAGCATGCTCGTGTTCCATATTTCCACGTTGACGACATGTCTGCGTTGCATCCCCCACCCGATCTTCCCCTACCAGCATCCTCGTCGGGTAGCAGCCCAACGCTCTAAAGCCAAGACCCTCATAGCCCTTCACTGTCACACCCTGAAAGCCCTTGAAACCCATAAAGGTTTAGGGTTTAGGGTTTAGGGTTCTCAAACCCCTTAAAGGTTCTGGCCCTCGAGCCCCGCAAAGCCCTCAAGCCCCTTTCAGGGTTAGGGTTTAGGGTTTAGGGTTTAGGGTTTAGGGTTTAGGGTTTAGGGTTTAGGGTTTAGGGTTTAGGGTTTAGGGTTTAGGGTTTAGGGTTTAGGGTTTAGGGCCCAGTTCAGACCGACAGTCCACGTCCAGGAGACACATCGCCTGCCCTTCGGTGCCACGCACCTGGAGCCCTTTGCATGGCAGTCACAGGCTCCTTTTTTTGGGGTTTAGGGTTTAGGGTTTAGGGTTTAGGGTTTATTTAGGGTTTAGGGTTCAGGGTTCAGGGTTTTGTCGGTTTCGGGTTTTGGGGGTTTAGGGATTTAGGGATTAGGGGCATGGTGGTTTCGGGCTTAGGGTTTAGGGTTTGGGGGTTGTGGCTTTGGGGTTTCGGGTTGTGGGTGTAGCATTGTGGGGGGGCTTAGGTTTTGCGTTGCTGGGTTTGCAGGGCTTATGCATGTTGTTTACAACTCCGACAGCCTCTGCTGTTCCATGTGGAACCTCCACGCCTGTAGTGTTTTGAGGACTGGAGATTTCGTGTTTTAGGGTTCTGGGTCCGAAAGGATGCACTTAACCATGCACGTCCAAGGCCTCCATAAGAGTACTCTTCTTTGGGTTGAAAAACGGGCCACAGTTTAGGGTTTAGGGTTCAGAGTTTGGGGTTTAGGGTTTAGGGTTTGGGGTTTCGGGTTTAGGGGCAACTGTTGTTTAAGGGCACAAAAGGTTGCTGCAGCCAAAGTGCCAACACCCTTCCGCTTCTCCCTGCGGACAGGTGCTGTTGTTCGCCGCGGCAGGCCTCTCAGGGTTGAGGGGGTTAGGGCTCAGGGTTGGGGTTTAGGGTCCAGGGTTTAGGGTCCATGGTGGAGTCGTTTAGGGTTTAGGAGGCAGGCTCGCAACACGCAGGCCATGTCTTTTGAGGCCGGGATTTTGCCAGTGGAAGCTGTACCACTGCAGGTTTCAAGGTTGAGTTTTTGCTGCTTTACGTAGGATTTAAGGATCGAAGTGGTTGAGGGCTTGGGGTTGAGGGCAGCTGGTTCAAAATGGCATTGAGAGTGTCGTTTAGGGCCTAACCCTAAACCCTAAACCCTAAACCCTAAACCCTAAACCCTAAACCCTAAACCCTAAACCCTTGACGGGAGATCAGATGCGGGGCACCAATTTCGGCTGGGGGTCTGGGCCATCATGGAGCCCAAGCGTCCCTAAGCCCTAAACTTGCCCTAAACCCTAAACGGCCCGAAATTTAGGGCATTTCGGGTTTAGGGTTTAGGGTTTAGGGTTTAGGGTTTAGGGTTTAGGGTTTAGGGTTTAGGGTTTAGGGTTCACGTTTGTAGTGCGAGGCCAGGGGCAGGCGCAGCTCTATGAAAGCAACGCCAGCGGCAGCGATGAGCTTGTGTTCCTTACCACCAACTTCTCTGCCACCAGGCCGACATTTCGGAGACTGCAGAAACCTTCAACCCTAAGCCCTAAAGTCCTAAACCCTACAACCCTAAATCCCGAGACCCCTCAAGCACAGAGTCAGAAACCCAAGGCTCAGGGAGCCTTGTCTTCTCTTTGGCTCGGCTGCCGCAACGACGCCGGCTACGTGGATGTCGTGACCGGAACCTTGGGTTGACTCAGAGGGGTTTAGGGTTTAGGGTTTAGGGTTTAGGGTTTAGGGTTTAGGGTTTACGGTTCAGGGGGTGTAGAGGGGTTAGGGTTTAAGGGTTGTGGGTGTTTAAGGGTTGTGGGGGTTTGGGGTTTGGGGGGGTTCAGGTTTAGGGTTTGAGGGGTTTTCAGGTTTAGGGTGGTTTGGGGGTTTAGGGTTAAGGGGTTTAGGGGGTTTATGGATTCCCGTAAGGGGGCCTAGGATTGTAGGGCTTCAGGGGAGTTACAAGTAGGTCTTTAGGACTAAAGCCTGATCGGTATAAGCCCCAAATGTAAAACCATAAACTGCAGTCAGCAGATCAGCAGAGTGCCCTGCTGCGACACGGTCGCATCAGTTCACACCATAAACGCCGCTGAGCCCTCAACCCTATGCCGATGCCTATAGCCGTCATCCTACAGGTAAACTTCGTAGCCGAAACCCTAAACCCTAAACCCTAAACCCTAACCCTAAGCCCTAAGCCCTAAGCCCTAAACCCTAAACCCTAAACCCTAAACCCTAAACCCTAAACCCTAAACAAACTAAACCCTAAGCCCAGGACTGCCTTGCTCGCATTTGGGTGCAGATGCCTGTGATAGCAACGACGTGCAGCTTGCTTGTGGACTTCTCTGCGGCTGCGGCTGGGCATGCGTTCGTTTATGTGGCGAAGTTTAAAGGGCTTAGGGGGGTTTAGGGTTCAGGGTTCAGGGTTTAGGGTTTAGGGTTTAGGGTTCAGGCAGCAATTACGGGGTTCAAGCGGTTTAATGAAGGGTTTAGGGTTTACTTGCTTCGAGATTTGGGATGGGTAGGGGGGGGGGGGGAAGGGTTTGCCCAAACGTCCTAAACCCTAAGCTCTAAACCCCAAACCCTAAACCCTAGCCCTAAACCTTAAACCCTAAACCCTATGAACCCTTCATAACCTCCAGGCAACCACTCCGAGGGGTTCCTGGCGGTGGCCTTCGCTTACCCGGAGAGTCGCCTCCAGGTTATGGAGGCATCATTGGGGAGTTTAGGGTTTAGGGTTTAGGGTTTACGGTTTAGGGTTTGGGGTTTGGGGGGGAGGGGGGTGAGGGTTCAGGGCTTGGCTTTACCAGGTTCAGGGCTTGTGATTTGTGGCATCAGTGGCACACCTGTTGACCTTGCTCCCCCTCATCTAGGTGTTTCAGGTGTCCCTGCAAAGCCCGTGAAGCAAAGAAGGCTGCCTTGGAATATTTTTTAGAAGCACCCTAACTATCCTGAAGCCCTAAAAGCCCAGAAGCTCTGGAACGCCGGAGCCCTCAAGCCAAAGACGTACACCAATTCCTGAGCTGAGACAGTGGCTGCTTGCCCGGACAAGAGAAGCTAGGCTCGCAGCCCTGCACAGCTTCTCCTAGCCAGCGCCGCCCGCTCGTCTGGAACATGTCGAAGGATGCTCAGCAAAGGACTGACACTCACACATGCCAGAGGTCGGAGCGTACTGCCGACAGCATGGCCGGCACCAGCGACATAGAGCTGCACTTCGGCGTGGACTCGATGCGGGCCAGCTCCGCGTTGTTGCGCGCAGCATCCCCGGTGTTTGATGGCATGCTCGGAGCCGGCATGGCAGAGGCCCAGCAGCGTGTCATTAAGGTGGAAGTGGCCTCAAAGACAGACTTTGAGTTGTTCTACAGGTTGCTTTTTCCTGCATCGAGAAAGGGCAAGGTCGGCAAGAAGAACGTCGACGCTCTCCTGGCCATCAGCGACTACTACCAAGTCGATTTCCTCAAGGAGGCCTGTGAGAAGAAGCTTCTTAGACTGCCAGCGACGGTGGACCGATTAATCCAAGCCCACAAGCATGGCCTTAAGCGCCAGTACCAGCGCTGCCTTTCTGCCTTGGCCTTGGAGAGTAAGGCAGAGGATATGGCAAGGATCCGTCACTTCTCAGCAGACATCTTGTTGGACTTGGTGGTGAGGGGTCAGGAGGTTCGCACCCAGAATCTGCAGATCCTGCGGTTGGAGATCACGAGCCTCCAGCGCACGGCTGTGGATAGCATCCTTGGTCGTCCCAGTGGTACCCTTTTTTTTTTTTGGGGGGGGGGGGGGGGGGACGGGGTTCAAGGTTCCCTTTAAATGAAGTAAGCAACCCCCCCCCCCCCTAAAGCAAGCGCACCCCCTGGTTCGAACCATGGTTTTGCCGTGAGACCAAGGCATGAAGCCGGTCCCCTCCGACCTTGGACCTGCGAGCATCTGGAACCTGACCTTTGCCAAGGATCGATTGGGATGCTCCCCCCTAATACTAACAGTATACTAACAGTATACTAACAGTATACTAACAGTATACTAACAGTATACTAACAGTATACTAACAGTATACTAACAGTATACTAACAGTCCTCCTTAGTAGGATTGTAGTACCCCCTATTATAATCCCTTTTAAGGGCTGTTAGTATAGGGGGGGAACATCCCGAAGGATCGGGATCGCGGGCAGCACTTTGACGATGCCACCGTCAGAGACTCGGTAGGCCATTGAGGGACATTGTACATGTTCCCAAATATGGGTTTAAGAGGACTATAGGGCCCAAAATTGTAGGATTCCCCTATAATAAGGACCCCCAAAAGGCACCCCTACTTTCAGGAATATTATCTTAGAGGGCTCTAAGGGCCAGCCAAGGAGATCTCAGCAAGTTCAAGCGGGAGCTGAGCCAGAAGCTGTCGCATGTGTTGCAGCTGCTGCGGTGAGGCTGGCGCGGCCTCATTTCCTGCAACCACGACCGTTTAGGGTTTAGGGTTTAGGGTAAGGTTTCCCCGAGCCTAGACTAGCCCTATCTGCAGAGACTTTTCAGGAGGCGACTCTGACAATTCGTGTTATCCGTTCCAAGGACGGCTGCAAGGTTTTAGCCTGCCTGGCGCGGCGAAAGAAGCGCTGTTGCTACTGTTGGGCTGCATCCATCCTAAATCCTAAACACGAAACCCCTACACCCCTAAGTCTTATACAGCTCCAAACGTTTTAAAGCCCTCCATCCAGGAACCTTTAACAGCCCTAAGCCCTAAACCCTAAAACCCTAAGCCCTAGAACCTTAGCCCCCTCTCTTGCTCGTCGTGCCAAGCCTTGAGCCGTTCATCTGCCCCCCCCTGCCAGCTGAGCATCGTTCCAACCCAAACTCCCCTGAATTGAGGAAATATACCTGAAACCGCTCTCATATTACTCATATTAAGGATCCCCATGATACAAGTTAACCAATATTCCTTACCTCCCTTTCTATAATTTAGGGACTTACTGCCCAAAAACTCTTGAGCCCTCTCATGCCCGAGTGCGGGCTACCTTTTTTGTTCAAAGGTTCTGGTGCCCTAGGGTTTGGTCTGGGGTTTAGGGTTTCGGGTTTAGGGTTTCGGGTTTAGGGTTTAGGGTTTAGGGCCATGAACCCAGAGCCGGCCACCTGGGTAGTAGGGTGCACCATCGTCAAGCCTTATGGCCCTACAAGCCCTCAAGCCCTCACGCCCAGCAAACCTAAACCCAATCATGAATCCCCAAACCCTCTAAGCCCTCTAGGCCCTCTAGGGCCCTCTAGACTCTAATCCCTCTACACCCTCCAAACCCTCAAGCCCAAAGCCCAAAAGCAGGTCCTTCCCGGGCCACACCTTCGCTTGGCCACGGTCGCCGTCCTTCCTGGGCCCGTCAGGCAGCTGGCGGCGCGGCTCCCGGGCTTCAGCTTCTGCGAGGTTTAGGGTTTAGGGCTTGGGGGTATCTTAGGGTTGCTTAGGGTTCATGGTTTGAGGGCTTGGGGCTGACTTTTTTTTTTTTGTTTTGTGGGGGGGGGGGGGGGGGGTTAGGAGGGTTTCGGTTTCAGGGTTTTAGGGTTTTGGGGTTTGGGGTATTGGGGTTTGCAGCTAGGCTTTAGGGGTTCGTGGTTTTGGGGCTAAGGCTGACGGTGGCGCTTGAATTGAAGGCAATTTTTAGTTGTTGGGAGTGTACAGCTTTTAGCGTTGAAGGTTAAACCTCAGGGTTGAGGTCTGCTGGACTCGCTAGCGGCTTTCGGTCTAACCCCTGTAAGCCGCTAAGCCGCTAAGCCCTACCCTGCACCCTGCACCCTAAACCCCAAACCCCAAACCCCAAACTCCAAACCCCAAATCCCAAACCCCAAACCCCAAACCCCAGACCCCAGACCCCAAACCCCAAACCCTAAACCCTAAACCCTAAGCCCCTTCAAACCCCAGAAGGCCGCGAGACCCCTCGAGCCCCTGAGCCGAGGTATGTGCCGGCCCTTCTGGATCTGCTCCTGGGCTGCCCTCGAAACTTAAGACGTTTCCGAAAGTAAAATTTCAAGTTTACGATTTAGAGTTTCAAGTTTGGAGTTAAACATGTAAAATCTATTGGGGTCGTTATCATATGATGGAGTCCTACTATTCGCGGGGTTTATTTTGGGGGTCCCCTATTTTCGTAAACGCCCCTAAACGCTAAAACCACCAAACCCTGTACTGCGACCTGAACCCGAAACCCTAAACCCTGAATCCCATGCGACTGTTCCTGCCATGCCTCCAATGGGAACTGTAAGGCCGAAGCCCACTACTCAAGTAGCTCATAAACTGCCCTGGTCAAGTCTTCTGGACACTGTACTACCGTGTCAAACATCAAACCCTTACGTCAACCCGGACAACTCATTCCTACTAGCATTTGTTAGCCTAGTGGTTCCCTTTACCCTTTGTTTGGTTCAAGGTCCCAAAAAAAGCAACCAACCCACAAAGGAATGCCCTCCTTAGACTGTGGTTCCTGGGTTACCAAGTATACCTTGAAGAAGGGAAGCCCTAAATGCAGGTGGGAGTTGACGAAAATAGGGGACCCTAAAACAGACTGCCCCCCAAATAGTGGGAGTCCCTTCTATTAAGCACCCCCAATAAGGTGTCCCTAAACCCTAAACTCTAAACTCTAAACTCTAATCCCTGAACCCTAAACCCCAAACCCCAAACCCCAAACCCCAAACCCCAAACCCCAAACCCTAAACCCTAAACCCTAAACCCAAATTTCGGAAGTTCCCAGGTTCCTCCTGGCCTCATTCCAGCCGTTCACGGGCGCCGACACGGCCGTGTACCGCTGGCACGAGCCCGATGACTTGAGGCCGACCGGGGTTTAGGGTTTAGGGTGTAGGGTTCAGGGTTTAGGGTTGAGGATTTAGGGTTCAGGGTTTAGGGTTGAGGGTTCAGGGTTGAGGGTTTAGGGTTCAGGGTTTCGTGTTTAGGGTTGAGGGTTTAGGGGGTGTTATGGTCTGTAGCTCTTAAGGCCTAGGGTCTTTTGGGGTCTGTAAGGGGTGCTCTAGATTCGGAGTCTAAGGTTTAACGTTTAGGTATACGTTTAGGCGTTGGGGTGTTGAGTATTTGCAAAGACGCTTCACCGAAGCCTTTCGGACATGCGGCCATGTTACGTGCTTGCCGAGAATCGCACTGGCCTGAAGCCCACATAGGGTTTGTTACCCAAAACCCCAAACCCCAAACCCTAAACCCTACACCTTACACCCTACACCCGACGCCCTAAACCCTAAACCCTAAACCCTAAACTGTTCAGCTCTGGCCAGGCATGTGCAAAACCTGGCCTTGGAGGGCTCCTGGGATGGCAACGGTACTTTTGGCGTTTGCAGGCTCTTGACCAAGTACGCACATGCATCTATTTTAATATATATATATATATGCATGTACATTTATTTTTTATCTGTTCATGATTTCCGAAACCCTAGGCTTTGGGGTTTAGGGTTTAGGGTTTAGGCTCAGGCAAAAACCCTAAACCCTAAACCCTAAACCAACCCTTGAGTCTTCAGTGTTTCGGGCTTGCAGAGTCAAGGCTAGGGGGAGCTGAAGAGTGAAGGCTTCAGGTTTCTGCTTGAGGCTTCCGACGCTCCCCAATGCCGCCCTTAATCCGCTGGAGGTCTTTCAGAAGGGGCGGCTACGGGATCGGGTGTTGGGGCCAGGGGGTTTTCATATTTGGGGGGTATTAAAATAGCGGCGAAAGGGATTAGACTCCAAACCTGAAACCCTACACCGAAACCCTAAACCCCAAACCCCAAAAGCTGAGGCGCTGGTGCCGCCCTGCTTCCGGTGGACGACGGCGCCGGCGCTCGGCTGCTGGCGCTGAGCAGCTCTGGGCCACAAGGCGGGGTTGAGGGAGTTGGGGTTTTGGGGATTTAGGGATTTGGGGGTTTATAGGGTTTAGGGTTTAAGGGATTTAGGGTTTAGGGATTTGGGGTTTAGGGTTGCGGTCTCTGGAGCTTAGGGCTTGTTAGGGTCTGGGGAGCCCATATTTGTTTGATGGGAAGGGGGTTTTGGGTTTAGGGTCTAGGGTTTAGGGTTTAGGGTTTCAGGGGGTGTTGGAAGGCTTTTGGGGAAGTGGGGTTTGGGGTTCCCTGGTGCGACAGGAGTGTATTTCTGTAGAGTTTGGTTACTTTGGCTTCTCCACAATGCGAAAAACAATGGCCCGGAACACTAAATCGTAGACTATCTCCCAGCCCACAGAGGGTGTTTAAGTCCTCTCCTTCATGCGAGGTCATGCGGGGTGTGAGCCACGGACTTAAAACGCATTCCATGTACCCCCTAAAACGCAGATGTGTCTCTCGGTCATCTTTCCGGTGTCTGGAAAGCACGCGTTCCTCTGTGGGAGCACTTGCAGGTGCTTCAGTATACAGCGGTTATATTCCGGCGCTAAAGTTGGACTTGGGCTTTTTTGGCCTCTTGTCTTCAGTTCTCCAGCTGCACCAGCTGCTCTTAACCTTACAAGCCTGAGCCCCTATACCCTGATCTGAACCCCTAACCGCAAACCCCCAATCCCCCAACCCTAAACCCCAAACCCTAAGCCCCTAAACCCCTGAACCCCAAACCTAAACCCCCAAAGTCCCCAAAGCCCCCAAAGTCTTCCAGGTAGGATGACACGGCTCTTCGCAACTGACGGCAGCTTCTCCTGGCAGACGGGGTCCTATGGGCCTTGCAATGCCAGCTGTAAAGGCAATGCCGGTGTTGCATCTCGTGTGCACGTGACCTAAACTTAAACCCCAAACCCCAAACCCTAAACCCTAACCCTAACCCTAAACCTCGGGTTTTTCGAGGAGACTGGGGATGGCTGAGGCTTAAGGTTCGGGGTTTTTTGGTTCTGGGTTGCCTTCTGAAGTAACCAACCGACGACAGGGTGCCCTTATTACAATGTGATATTGTTGACCAAGCAAAGTACCAGTGAATCCAAAGAGAGCCCCAAACCCCCTTCAGCCACAGCCCCAAAACCAGAGAACCCCTTGAACTTCGAAACCCTGAAGCCCTAAGACCCTCAAACTGACAAACCCTCCCTAACCCGAACCCTAAACCCTAAACCCTAAACCCTAAACCCTAAACCCTAAACCCTAAACCCTAAACCCTAAACCCTAAACCCTAAACCCTAAACCCTAAACCCTAAACCCTAAACCCAGCCCAGGTCTACCGCGAACGGCAGGCCCTTCCTGCACCGCACGGCTTGAAGTCAGGGTCGTGTGGTCTCGGGTTTAGGGTTTAGGATTCAGGGTTTAGGGTTTAAGGTTTCGGGCTTTAGGGTTTAGGGGTCAAAGGGTTTGAGGTTGAGGGTTTAAGGTTTCAGGTTTAGGGTTCAGGGGTTTCGGGTTTAGGGTTCAAGGTTTCGGGGTTCAGGGGTTTAGGGTTTAAAGTTTCGGGTTTAGGGGTCAAAGGGTGTAAGGTTTATGGTTTCGTGATTAGGGGTTTCGGGTTTAGGGATTTCGTGATTTGGGGCTTTAAGGTTTTGCAGGTTTGATTTCCAATGTCAGGGTTGCCAGGTGGCTTTCCGAGCATGGCGGCTGGGAGTTTGACCTGGGGGTTGTGGCTTTGATAGAGCAGCTTCTGCTTTTCCTTTTTACAAACAGAAAGCCTGAATTAGGCAAGATTAAGATGTGAGGCAGCTTTAAACACTCGACGTCCTTGTGGGTGTATAAGACTTACTTTCACACCCATACCCTGGCACGTCAACCCAAGGAACCCAACAAAAAGGTGAATATTATCAGTTCTCCACTGACAACCCGGTAAACTTAGCAAAGGGGGGGGCTAGCACTAGCCGTCGCCACCCTGAAGCCTCACGAAGAAGCCTGAGCCCCAAACCCACACCCGAAAGACTCTTTCTGGTCTTCCGGGCGCAGGTGGTTTGCCGCGGCTTCCCTAGCAGACTTGGGCAACTCGACCTATATCCTCCTTGGGAATTGTTTTTATTTTGTTTAAACCCAAGAGGATATTAAACATATCATGTTTATTAAGGTTCTAAGGGAGTATAGCCCGACTTGAGGCTTCAGGGTTTAGCGGCTTCCAGGCTTATAGGGCTTAGGCAACATAGACGGTTCAGATGGTCCACTTCTGCTACGCTGCCTCACTAGCCAGACCCTGGGTATTAGGGATTGTCATTGTTTTTGTATAAAAGGACCTTGGAGTGAGGAATTTAGGAGTATGTTCAAGGGTGCAACCTAGAGTATGAATTTAGAATTAAGCATGCACAGCCCCATTCGGTCATGGTTTTGGTTACCTACTGCCGCTAGCGCACTGAAAGTTAAACCCTCCTAAACCCTAAGCCCTAAGCCCGGGTCCTCACCCTTTGGCAGGCTTTTTTCAGGGGCCCACTCAATACAGGAGGCAGCAGCTGGAGTGAGGGTTTTGGGTTTGGGGTTGAGCTTGTTTCCTTCGTTCCTTCTTCCAGAGAAGGGCATCTCACGCGCAGCAAGACACGTAAACCCTAAACCCTACTTCGTAATCCTGCAACGCATAGAAGCAAGTCTGGGCCCAACTCTTCCCCATGCTTTTAATCTCATTCCTACACGCAAAGCCCTGTGCAAACTGCCCAACCCCTTGACCCCAGACAATCCAGGTCCAACCTGCATGGGTGTTTTTTTTTTTTTTTTTGGGGGGGGGGGGGGCGGGGTTCCGTGTAGACCGTGCACCTGGATCCTAAGTCCTGGAACAAAGGACTACCTGACACCACGAGGGCTCTCGGAAGGGCCCTGCCCAATTTAGGGACAAATTCGGGAATTCCCTACATGCCTCAAAACCAACCAAAAGTCCCTACAGGGCCCTACACCTCCAAACGATAAACGATTGAAGCCCTCCTGCCCTTAGAATCATAAATAGCCCTGAACCCATCAGAAACTAAAAGCCTCAAGCCTCGACCCTCAACCCGCAATAGCCCAGAACCCATCAGAAACTCTCAACCCCAAACCTCTCCATACTCCTAAACCCCAAACTCCAGCATCTTCGAAACCCTAAACCCTAAACCCTCAAAAGCTTAGGCATGCGGCCCACGTCTGCGCTGGCGAGGCGCCAGGCAGCTTGGAACGCTGTGAGCTGGAGCCATGTCCCAAGGCGCCGCTGGGGAGCTGTGCTTTTGTAGGGTTTAGGGTTTAGGGTGTAGGGTGTAGGGTTTAGGGTTTAGGGTTTAGGGTAGGGTGTCGGGTTGGGATGTTCCCCCTTATACTGGCAGTCCTGAAAATAATCCCCAGTAGGGGGAGCATCCCAAGTGCTGGATTTAGGATTTTTGGGCTTTGGAGTTCCAGGGTTTAGGGTTTGTCAGGCTTCAGGGTTTGGCTTTCATGAGCAGGCTAAATTTGCTTACAGCTTTTTTTCGTGCACCTCTACGTGCACCTTAGGTGCGGTGCATAGTTAACAAGTTTGAACTCTAGCTACCAACCTGAGTTTAAAAAAAAGCCTCCAGAAACCTTCAAAGTGGTGTCTGAGGCGAAGTTAGGGGATGAGATTAGGGTTGGGGTCATGAGGTGACTGTGCTGACATGAGTATGGTGTTGTATCGGCTTGAGAAGCTTAGAGTTCAGGGCTTAGGGCTTGTGTGTGGCTTTGGGCAGTTTAGATTTTGGGTGTGTTGGAGGTTCCGGGTCTCTGGGATTGCGGCCCTGTAAGTTTGCTTCAGACCCTGCCGCTACATCTTTCTGTGTGCATGGGTAGAAGCAGGTAAAACAGGTCTAAACCCTGCCTCGCGCAAGAGTTTTCATTCGGTGGAGCACTGATCAATGTCTTCTTCCCGTCCGCGGAGCGCCTGTCAATCCATAGACATATCCCATCCATCCCTAAACACAAGATACTTCAGGATTTCGGGCTATGAGCAAAACCCTCCAGGCTCAGCCCGAAACTCTAAACCCTAAACCCTAAACCCAAAACCTTATACCCTAAACCCTAATAAACCCTAAACCCTAAACCCTAAACCCTAAACCCTAAACCCTAAACCCTAAACCCTAAACCCTAACCCGGAAGGACATTTTCGCCTGGTCCTTGGGGCCCTGGAGTAGCTGCGAAGGGGGCTGTGGAGCCGGCCGCCGTGTGCGCAGCGTGGCGACTGGGGCAGAGCTTTGTTCAGAGCTCTTTGGGTTGAGGTTTAGGGTGTAGGGTGTAAGGTTTAGGGTTTAGGGTTTAGGGTTTAGGGTTTTTGGGTTAGGGTTTAGGGTTTAGCCTTTAGGGTGCAAGCTTTAGTGCTTGGGATGTGGGGTTTGCAGACTTTTGGATGTAGTATTGTCAGCCCTTGGAGTTTGCACCTCTTCTTCTGGCGACTGTTGGCCTGATATCTTTCCTTTGCGGCTAGTAGTCTTAGTTCAGGCGAGGGTTTCGGGTTTAAGGTTCAGGGTTTGGGGTTTGGGGTTTAGGGTTTAGGGTTTAGGGGTTAAGACCGCAGCTTCCGTACCCTAACCCCCCAAGCCCCAAGCTCTGCATTCGGTCGGAAAATGCTAACAGAAAGGTTAAGGTGGGATCGTGGGATGGGATTGAGAGTCCGGGGTTCACAGGTTAGGGGTCTCTCCACAAATAAAAACACACAATGAATCAAATATCTCTATGTATTCGTACGTTTATGTGTATGTTCAGCTGTGGGGCTTAAGTTGGGATGTTCCCAGTTCTACTAACAGTCCTTGCGAGGGATCTAGTCGGGGATACTAGAATCCCTGTAAGGGCTGTTAGTATAAGGGGCAACAACCCAAGGCTAAAGGTTTAAGAGTTTAAGCCCTAAACCCTAAACCCTAAACCCTAAACCCTAAACCCTAAACCCTAAACCCTCTAGACCAAAAGGCGCTGTGCTTGTGGTTCAAGGTCTGCTCGGGACAGCTGGTCGCTGCGAATGGCACTCAGCTCGGTCACTGGGCCACCTTTTGGGGTTTAGGGTTCAGGGTTCAGGGTTTGGGGTTTAGGGTTTAGGGTTTGGGGTTTAGGGTTTAGGGTTTATTTAGGGTTTAGGGTTTAGGGTTACCAAAGAGCACCCAACCTCGCACACTGAATTCTCATAAGCCCTGTTCCTACCCAGAGGCTTATACTGACCGGTGTCCGGTCAGGGCACTTTTGGTCAGAAGTTGCTGTAAGCGCACTCCCATCCCGCACCCACCCCAACCTTAATTGAAACATAAGCTTCCAAAGCAAACCCTTCAACCCCTGAAACCCAAAGCCTTAGAACAGAACCTCCAGCGTCTAAATAAGCGGTTTAGGCGTCTTTGGAAAGGGGGGAGGGTTTAAGGCTACTATCGCCTTTACACACAAAAGCCCACGTCCAATGCCGAGGACCCCCCTTCGACGCCAATGCCTCAGCCTGCCGTGAGGAGCCCCCAGCGACGGAGGAGAGTTGCACTCTGAAGGCCACATGCTGGGTTTAGGGTTTAGGGTTTAGGGTTTAGGGTTTAAGCATAATTCTTCTGGTCTCGGTAGGCCAGTGGTACCCTTTACCCCTTTTTTTGATTCTGAATTCCCTTATAAAGTAACCAGCTGGGCTACCAAGTGTTTGTGTAGGTGTCTCTAGGAAGGAAGTAGGACTCTGAAGCCCTACACCAGTAGTAGGGTTTGTGGGAAAGGGGTTGTGGTTTCAACTCTGCTGCGCTGTCGTTCGTAAGGTTGTGGTGCTCTGGGTTCCGCTTGCATCTTTGTATTTGTTGGGCGGTTCTTGGTAGGGACTTAGGGAAGTGATCAGGGTCTACGGTTTGTTAGTAGGAAATTCGGGAATCAAGACGCGGGTTTAAAGGTTAAGGGTGCTAGCTCTACAATCGGGTTCTGAGAAGAGGCCGAGGTTCCTGAACTCCCCATTGAGAGCTGGCAAGTACGTGCCACTCCCGTTTAGGGTTTTAGGGTTTAGGGTCCAGGGTTTAGGGTTGTAAGTTGCAGGTTGCAGGGTTTAGTGCTCTAGGGTTGTGGGGTTTAATCGCTTCCCCCTTTTATTCAATGGACCCCTAATGAAAAAACACTTTCCGGAAAATCCTGCCGAAACCAACCCCGCCTCTAAAACCCTATTCCGAATTGGGGGGGGGGGGGGGTTCAGGCCTCCAAGAAACCCCTCAACACCAATGAAACCCTCAGAGGGTTTAGGCTTGCGGGTCTCTCTTTCAGTTTACACCACACTTACTTAAGTTGATTACTTGAGTAGCCCTGAAGTCTAATGAATTATGACATTTCGATAAGAATGCCCCCCAAGAAGAAAAAACGCTTTTCGAGTTTTTAAAGGGGGGGGGGGGGGGGGGGGGGCCCGTTTAACATTAGGGGGATGGGCTTACAGTCTAGGGCTCGATAGGCTGAAGCCGGCCTTGAGATCCCCGCCACCCCGAATTCCCAAAGCACCAAAGCCCCCTAAAACCCTAAGGCCTAAACCCTAAGCCCTAAGCCCTGAGAAAGAAACCCTAAACCCTAAACCCTCTTAGTAGCTGGGTGAGCACACTTTACACTTTTGGGGATACTATAATCCCCTATAGAACTGAAAGTGTACACTTTGGGGGGGCTTATGCAATCAGCAACTAAGCCCTAAACCCTAAACCCCATCCCTCCTTTCTTGCAAGGCCTGTGCTACCTTCCGGCTCCGCAACCGCGTAGAGCTGCAGTCTGGGTGGCACGCACCTTTACAGCAGCTGGAAAGGGGTGCCAGGATTTTCGTGTAGGTCTCAGGGTCCATGTACTCTAGGGGTCGGAAGAATGGCTAATGGTATTCCCTTAGGGCCCCTTTATCGTTATACCATAAAGACCCCCCAAAAACCATGTTCTAATTATTCTGGCCCCTATAGGACCTAAATAAGGAATCCTTGGGTAGGTCCTCTATAGTTCGTTGGGGCTTTAGGCTTTTAGGGTCTAGGGTCTAATCGTCTCGTCGTCTAATTAGGGGACTTAGGGAGGGCATGGAGTGCACGGGGTGGGGGGTGCGAAAGGCTGCGGGGCTTGTACGGATATTCTTGTAAGATGCCGAAGGCTGGGGTGTTGGTTCTTGAGTGGCATGTAACAGGGTTGTTGCCAAGTGACTAGGGTGCTGTCTTCGGTGATGGTGTGGGATTCTGGAGCTGTATAAGATCTATGGTTTGGGCTATGAGCTTAAATTCCTAGCCGCATATCACAAACCACACGATCATGAGGTCATTGCGGTGGCGTTCTTCGTGGACATTGCCTGCCAGCAAAAGGCCTGGCAGGATCCTAAACCCCTGATGTTGACCCCTGATTTGTCCCCTCTCCCCTCCCCCGCGCTCAAAAGAAGCTTTCTTCCCCTCAGTCCCCCCAACCCCTAACTTCAGCTTTTTGCGCCCCTCAGGCTTGTCAGGGGCTCAGAGCACCCCCAGTAAAAAGGGGAGGGAGGAAGGCCATCGGGTAGGGCTTTGTGGCTTTGGTGTGCTCGGGAGTGGGGGGTGTAGATGTAAAGACGGCCGCGGCCTGCTTCCCTGATGTTTGGAGGTTTTGCCATGACAAGGGTTTCGAGTTCAGCCTGCACACAAGGCACAAGGACCCAGCGTATTGGGGCCAAGACAGGTAGGGCTAAGACAGGATGACATGGGACTTTCCTTACTTTGTTGGTGGTTAGCTTTCCTATGTCAAAGGCTGAAAGGGTTAAACCCCTAAACCCCCAAATCCCAAAAAGCCCTAAATCCTAAACCCTAAACCCCTAATACCCTCAACCCCAAGAAGCCCTAAACCCTAAACCCCCAAAAACCCTAAACCCTAAACCCCTAGTACCCTAAACCCCAAAAAGCCCTAAGTCCCAAACCTTCACGCCGACCAGAGACAGGTCCTGGGTCTGCCTGTGTCTTCTGGCCACTGCTCGGGCCACCTGACGCAGGGCTTGAAAGGTATCTGGGTTAAGGGTTTAGGGTTAGGGTATCTGGCATTCGGGGCTCCAGTTTCGGACTCGCGCGCGCCTGTGTGGTGATTGGCATTTCCTGTGAAGTGCGGTTTAAGAGTCTAGGCGCGAGAGTCGCAGATGTGGGTCCACTCCCTCAACTGGCTGTTGTAATCACTTTCTGTTTTGGCTAGAAATATGGGCCAGCACGGAAAGATGGTCCCGAACATGGGTCCCTCCTCTAGCCCCTTGATTCCAGGGCCGAGGGGCGGGCTCTTGGGGCTTGAGAAAGTTTAGGCTTCTAGTAGGGAGTTCTGGGCTTGGTAGGAGGTTCTGGGGCTGGGGGCATCATGAGTGGTTATGCCAACGGATTCAAGCTCGCACTCTCAAATGGTGGGGTTCCCCACACCCTGAATCCTCAATCCTAAACCCTCAACCCTAAACCCAGGTGTGCCGCAAGCCTTAACAGTCCCGAAGCCCCAGGAGAGTTCAAGGAAGAGCTTTTGACCTAGAGCCTCAACCCTAGACACTCCCAGAACCCGAGAAACCCGAAATCCCTTAGAATCCAAAAATCATCCCTAAACCTAAGCTCCATAAAGCCCCCGAAGAAGGGTACCCCCCCCTATTGTAATCTCTGTGCAGGACTGTTAGTATTAGTATAAGGGGGAACATTCCAAAACTAAAGCCCCAAAAAGCCCCTTAAAAACTGAGCATATCGAGGCTGCGCCTGCCGCGATTCCATGGGCAACCAGCAGTCATGTAGCGCAGACCCATGGCGTGAATTTCTGTGGTTTTGGGCTGTTCCGGGCTGAAGTGGTTCAGGGATCCATGGTGCGAATTTCGGTGGTTTTTTGGGGGGGCTTAGGGTTTTGGCGGGTTTGGGGGTTGCGGGTTCTGGTTGAAGGGTTGAGGGCTGAGGGTTTGGGGTGAAACATGCATTGGGAGTTCTGCAGGGTTTATTAAGCTGATACTGGGAAGCTCACTCACTCACACTCACTCACTCTCTCTCTCTGTCTCTCTCTGTCGTTTTTTGTTTTGTACTCCCCTTGCCTCTGCCTCTGCCTCTTCCTCTCCCTCTCTCTCCATACACACACACACATGCGCACACCTCATACTTCTGTAGCCACGGCGACTCCAGCGACCCATCACAACCCTAAGACCCGAAATCCTGAGCCCCAAGCTAAGTAGGCTTGTGGGATCATACTTCGGGTTTAGGGTTTTGGGCTGTTTCGTGGCCTGACAGATTCAGAATCCTAAGCCATTCTAAGCGTCGGTACCCGGAGGTACCTCTAGGAGGGACCCGTAGTCCTGCTACCCTATATACCCTCACCCCCTCGACAGTGACATACCATGAAATCCCTTATAACAAAGTAGCCCCAAAGTAGCTTTTGTTGCCTAGCCAGACCCTGTGGAAGGGTGTGTCCTGTCGCCCCAGAATCAGCTGGGTTCCAAGGACCTAGCTTTCGATGGCTACATGGTTCAGGATCGCCTCTCCGCGAGCTCATGGATTGCCCAGTGCGACGCATGTCAGCATACAGCAGCTTGTGAGATTTGAAAAGAGGAACCTGCAACACGTCGGCCAAAGCACGACCCAGGGACCCTCTCCGCACTCCCCACACTATCTCTACAGCCCTAAGTCCTTAATCATAACCCAAAATCCTCCTGAGATTCATTTAGGGTTTAGGGTTTAGGGTTTCGAGCTGTGATGCCCCCAAGGCTCCCCAAGTCCCTTAAGCCCCTCAAGCCCCAAACCTGAAACCTGAACATTATAGTAATATTGTTATATATATATATATGTGTGTATATTGTCCGCTTATTTGTCTATTTATTACCTTTATAAAAAGCACATCATCACATCTTTTTGAACCTTTAGTCTCATGCTATTATAGACTTTTACGGTTCGAATACCTCCTGAAACTACCAAGGTCTCGGTGAGCAGCGGGTCTGTTGCTTGCGCTCCTGGCGATGCGTGGATCGGGCTTCAGGCGCGGCCCGAAGATTCGCACCTCGAGGATTTGAAGGGTTTACATGGACATGGGGTTTCCGGAAATAGGGGTACGCTTCTTTGGGGTTCTTTTTAAGGGGGTTCTCTTCTATTTGGGGTATAAAAAGGGTACCCCTTAGGGTTTTTAGTGTGTTTAGGGCTTGGGGTTTAGGGTTTAAGGTTAGCGTTCAGGGTTTAGCGTTCAGGGTTTAGGTAGGATTCAGGATTTGATGTCGAGGCTTGGGAGGCTAAAGCTTTATATGATTGCGGGAAGTTTTGGGTGTTCAGGGTTTACGGTCCCATAAACCCGTTTAGGGTTTAGGGCTTGGGGTTTCGGGTTTACGAGGACCCTTAGGGTGGGCCCTGACTGTTGGAGCCCAGCTACTTACAAGGGTTTAGGGTTTAGGGTTTAGGGTTAGGGTTTAGGGTTTAGGGTTTAGGGTTTAGGGTTTAGGGTTTAGGGTTTAGGGTTTAGGGTTTAGGGTTAAGGGTTTAGGGTTTAGGGTTTAGGGTTTAGGGTTTAGGGTTTAGGGTTTAGGGTTTAGGGTTTAGGGTTTAGGGTTTAGGGTTTAGGGGGTATCTTGGGTAGCTGTGCTGTTTATTCGACTGACCCATGATCTCCCTTCTAAATGTAAACATATCTCAGACAACCTCAGGTGAGTCGTTCCCCCATATACCTTTTCCGTAGCCTGTCAGCCCTAAAGCCTAAGCCTAAACCCTAAACCCTAGAAATAAGGTTCTAGGGCTTATTCGAGGGTAGAGGGTGTACAGTGTTTAGAGGGTCACAGCTTCATCATCATCATCGACTGCACTGCGCCCGAAGTCAGAATGGCGTCATTCGCAACAAAGCCGAGCACAGCTTGAGGATTTAGATCGAGCCTTCTCCGAGCTCGAGTCACGAAGAAGTGTTGCACACTGTGGGCCTCGCGGTTGGCCGCTCTTGCTTTGGCCCGTGCTACTGCGCACCTGACTGTACACACTGCCCTAACCCCTAGACCTTAAACCCTAAACCCTAAACCCTAAACCTAAACCCTAAACCCTAAACCCTAAATCCTAAGCCCAAGCTTTGGCAAACGTCGGTCGTGCATCCAGCGGCTGCCGAACCGCCAAGCAGAGGCCACAAACCTGCCGATGGGCTGAAGCTCCTATGGCGCACGGGGGTTTAGGGTTTAGGGTTTAGGGTTTAGGGTTTAGGGTTAGGGTTTGACACACGGTTTCCATTCTTCGTGACAAGTGCGCAGAGTTTGAAAGCCCCTAGACCCTAAAAACTCTCTAAGCCTAAGCCCCTATAAACCCTAAGCTCTTAAACTCTCAGCTCCAACCGCCCTAAAGCTTCAACTCAGAAACACCACCCTCTATAAGCCCAGGTGCAAACCAACACCGAAGTCCGTTGTGTGCACATCCTACAGTCGGCGGATCCTGCCTACATGTCCCGGGAGGCGGGTTTACAGGGTTTATCGGGTTTAGGGTACAGGGCTCTTGAGCTTTGAAGTAGTTGCGGCGGCCACAGTTCGCCTCGCAACATGCTGTGGCAGCAGTGTGGTACCTGCTGTGACCAGTTGTACTTGAAGGTCCCTGGCGAGAACTACGTATCTGTACAATCTTCTCGTAGTCCTTGTAGGTGGCACCATCGAGTGCCGCCAGCAACGATACTCTACCCCGTCAACCCCTCTTCACGATCCTGCCTGTGAGCCGCAAAATAGTTCCTGAGCCCTATAAGCTCGAAAGCCGAAGCCCGAAACGCTTAAAATTCCCTAAGCCTTTCTGGGCAGGTGGCGCTGGAAAGCATCAACGAAGACATGGGAGTTTGGCAAGTCATGGCGGAGCACTTCCGCAGACAACATAACAAACCTAGGATATGAGTCAGGGTTTCAGTGGTTCAGGGTTTAGTTTTATTCGTATTTGAGGGAGTGCGCAACCGCTTTTGCGGCCCTTCTTCAAATCGGATTCACAGCCCTCCCATTGATTTTTTCTAAGGTTTATGGTTTAGAGTTTCGTGTAAAGGGCTCAGGGCTTTTTGTTTGGGATGCTTTGCGTCGGGGCTTGGCGTGCCCCTAGAAGGATTTAGGATTCGGGCTTGGAGGGCTTGCAACGGTGCTCATGGCATTTACAAGGCGTATAGCTTATAGGGCTCATAGGGTTCAGGAAAATGAGTGCCAAGCAGCTCTTAACCCTCAACCCTGAACCCGCATTAAATCCCGGCGCCCTTTGCTGAAAACCTGAAACCCCAGAACCCTAAACTGAAACCTTAAACCCTAAACCCGATCCAGGTATTCGAATCTCAAGGGTGCGATCATCAACGGAAATGGCAGCTATTCCTGGGATGTCTTGCTGGTGCCGCAGGCCCGCGAAGCTGTAGGGCCCAGAGCGTTCTTCGGGCTTAGCTAAACCCTAAACCCTAAACCCTAAACCCTAAACCCTAAACCCCATTGTCGATGGCTTGCGCTGTGCCCCTGTTATTGGCTTTCAGCGGGTCGTTCTGGACTGCCTCAGAGGGCTTAGGAGTAGGACGTGGATTTCTCTAGATTACAACAGGCCCGTGATGACGGAACTCCAGGCCTAAGCTACCTAGGAAGCTTGCTACATAGCCCTAGAAAGCCCAGAAACATGTAGTCGAACCAAACCAAACAAACCAGACCAAGCCAAACCAGACCAGACCAAGCCAAACCCTAGACCCTAGCCCCCCAATAACCCTAAACCCTAAACCCTAACAGCCTAAACCCTAAACCCTAAAACCAAACCAAACAAGCAAACCGAAAGTCCCTTGGGCCCAGTCCTGCATCGGCGCCATCCACTGCAGCGGACACGGCAACGCCGTGGGCCTGCCGGGCAGCTGCCGCTGTACCTGTGGGGGCGCCTAGGGTGTAGGGTATTGGGGTTTGGGGTTTAGGGTTTAGGGTTTAGGGTCAGGGTGTTGTATAGGGTTTAGAGTCTAGGGTTAGAGTTTATGATTCGGGGTTAAGTCTAGGGCCTTATCCAACTTCCCGGTACCGTAGCAAGACTTTAAACCTCAATGGAAACCCTTCTCGCCCTAAACCCCACACCCTGCCGAGCTTCAAACTCATATTAGCCCAGCCTAGCACTCAAGCTCAAGAACCGGGCGCAGACAGAAGTCCTCGGCTTCCGCGCAGAGCCACGGTTTAGGGTTTTGGGTTTTGGGTTTAGGGTTAAGTGCCCCTACAAGCTTCTGCCTGGTCTTAAACACCCTCTCAAGTACCCTAAAGCCGTTTGTTGCCCTAGAGCCCGAAGATCCTTTCACCTCAATTTCCCTGTACCGCTGTTAGCCCTAAACCCCAAAACCCTAAACCAAAAAAAAGTCCGAATCCTTAGTGCCCTAAACCCTCAACCCTAAACCCTAGACCTTAAAAACGCTTTAAATGCCCCAGCGAGGCTTCGAGGGCTACGCCGGGCCCAGCTGTGAGATCTGCGCCACAGGCTACCTCCAGCGACCTGGCTATGGGGTTTAGGGTTTAGGGTTTAGGGTTTAGGGTTTAGGGTTTAGGGTTTAGGGTTTAGGGTTTAGGGTTTAGGGTTTAGGTTTGGGGTTTAGGGTTTAGGGTTTACGGTTTACGGTTTCGTGTTTTGGCGACGACTTTAGGGCTTCAGGGCAGCTTGCACATGAAAACGCATCATAGCTGCAGTTGCCGGTTCTTTAAAATCTTAGGGTAGTTTCCTGGTCCCTAGTATGGACCCTTAAAAGGGTACCCCTTATATACCTCTGATATACCCCATACAAATAAGGGCACATACATCAGAACCCTTTAAAGGAGGCAAGGGACCTTATTAAGGGCCCACGAAACTACCCTCAGATTAAACCGACTACCCGACCTCCCCAGTGAAGCACCCTGCCCGATTTTTTAAAGGCTGGGGTTCTTCACATACCACTCCAGACACATAGGGATTATACATACATATGTATATGTATGTATATATATTTATATATATATATATATGTATATGTTTTTTTTTTGGGGGGGGGGGTTCTTAAGCAAATGGTAGAAACAGCATCCTCCAGAACTCTCCGTAAACATTACAACTACACTCGCTCCATTCACAGCAAGCAAGCTTCTGTCTGTAACCCCGATAAGGGTTGAGGAATCGCAGTGTATGGACCAGTTATAGAGTCTCACCCTATAAACCCTAAATCTTCAACCCTAAACCCTAAACCCTAAACCCTAAACCCTCAGTTGCTCTGCCCCTCCCAGGTATCCCCAGTGCAGCCGAGCTCCTTCGGCGAGTGCTGCGTGGCGACTCCGGAGCTTGGGGACGGCGGTGTGGCACGTGCAGGAGTGCAGGGTTTAGGGTTTAGGGTTTAGGGTTTAGGGTTTAGGGTTTAGGGTTTAGGGTTTAGGGTTTAGGGTTTAGGGTTTAGCGTATCGGGTTTAGGGTTTAGGGTCTAGGGAGGGGTGAGGGTAGCTACCTCTTCTTTCTGGGATTCGCCGCCCCCCCCCCCCCCCCCCCCTCCAAACCCTCAACTACCTATTGCAAAATGTTCACATGATGCTACGATTTTCCGTCATGGATGTTAACCCTATACCTTAAACCCTAAACCTGGATACTAGGAGACGGGATGGGGTTCTCGGACAAGCCACTAAGCCTTCTAAACCCTATTATTATCCTGAGAAGGCACCATTCAGTCTCAGAAAACACTTAAAGGGCTTGGGTTTAGGCTTTCCTATCACCCTTAACCTTAAACTCTAAACCCTAAACCCTCAACTGCAAACCGCACACCCGGCCAGAAGTCCTCGTCTATGACCCGAGCCGAATCCTTGCCAAGCTTGTTTATTCAGGTGCTGAGTATAAAATGCAACCGTTGAGCTTTTTGGTTTTGGGGTTTAGGGTTTAGTGTTCACAACCCTCTGCGCCCGCGATCTTCCCAGGTCTTCGGAAGGCTTTTCAACTTCTCTTCGTTGGGTCGAGTTACCTGGGCACTTAATTAAATCCCTTACCTCCTTTAACGGGTTCTGATGTATGGGCCCTGAATGTGTGTAATTCGGATATATATGGCGTAGATAAGGGGAGAGGTGGGGTGCCGATGGCATGGTCTGTCGAGCCCCTAAGGTTTGCTCCTCGCAACAAAAAAAGAAGGTTTTTTCCTTGACAGTTGAACTGCAGCGGCACACGCCCCGAAACCAGAGAACTTGGCACTTTGAAACCCTAAACCCTAAACCCTAAACCCTAAACCCTAAACCCTAAACCCTAAACCCTAAACCCTAAACCCCTCGTGAACTTTCTGGAGTATGCAGGATCAAGATGACGTACAGTTTGAACGCCCTGCTCAAGAGTTTATATTTCGCATTCTGGGTTTAGGGTTTAGGGTTTAGGGCTTAGGGTGTAGGAATTGGTGACGACTGTGCCGTTTGCATGCTTCCATTGGCCAGATTCGAGTCCTGTGCAGGACATCATTTTCTTCCAGGACTTGCAGTGCAATCCGGCGAGCCAAGTCAGCACAGCTGCCGCCGAGTCGAAGTACCTTGTTAGCCCAGTGGTACCCTTTACCCTCTTTTTGGTTCTGGGTTCCCTGATAAAGTAAGCAACCAAAAAAAGGCTCCCTTTTTGGAATTGCTGGGCTACGAAGACACCCTAAACCACAAACCCTAAACCCTAAACCCTAAACCCTAAACCCTAAACCCTAAACCCTAAACCCCCGGGCTACTGAGGTACATTGCCTCCAACTGGCCACTTGAATCCGGGGACGAGGCTTCGGCAGTCAACCCAGCTCGTGCCTTCGATCCCTCTGGCGAAGCCACCGCTTGGATGCTAGGTAGGCCCCTTGGGATATTCTTTGATTTTCTCCTAAACCCTAAACCATAAACCCTAAACCTTAAACCCTACAGAGGGTCTTTTTTGGGTTCTATTGGCCATCCGAGGATAGGCAGCTGTGGTGGTGTGGCGGCCTGCGATGGGCCCTGGGTGGGTGTGATCCTCCCGCAGGAGACCTCCATCCAGTGCGTGGACTTGGTTCCTTTCTTGACCAACACTCTCTCATTTGGGGGGGGGGGGGGTAACATTTTACTTGTTGACGGGTACTTAAACTCAAGGAATAGACATGTAACTTTTGATAGTATCCCAATCATGAACTAGAGCAACAGGTTTAGGCTTCAAACTTTCTTGGCCAGCAGTTTGGCTTCGAACTCAGTTTGGGCTTCCTTATTTTGTAGGGACAGGTTAAACTTTCCCTTAAGGCTCAACATAGCCCAAAGACCCGAAGGTGTTTGGGCCCAACAACCCTAACACAAGAGCCTTTGGAGCCAGCTCGACTTAACCTGCTGCTTCTTGCTTTTTCTCGCCGGGTTGTTGGAGACGTAAGGTTCAAGGTCAGGCAAGCTTTGCGGCGGACGAAGTTGCTCTTGAGCTTTGGCAGGGCCCGCTCGATGACCTCGCCCCTGTGCCCCCTGGCGACATGCACCCCAAGATTGTGGTCATAGGAAGCAGGGTTTATATTACTGTTCTTGGTGAGTGTATATAAGGTTCCTTTTGAACCTTGGTGAGTGCATATTTTGGGTGTCCTTTTTTGGGGGTACAAGAAATATAGACCCCACTTCATATACCCTACCTATGCTTTGGGACGTTCCCCTTTATACCAACAGTCCTTAATCGGGATGATGATAGGGGGTATATACCATAAACCCTTTTGAGGACTGTTAGTATAAGGGGGAACATCCCACCCTGGGCCACGAGAATCCCTACTAAGGTTCATGAACCATAAACCCCCTCAGGGTTCATGTAGTCCCCAAAGGCCCGAGCCTGCTGATGCGTCTCGCAATGGCACAAACCAGACGAACATCACTGAGGACAGACAGGGCCAGGGTCTTCACAGCATGACGACTGTAACTTGCAGTCAGGTGCACTGACCTCGAGAAAAAAAGCCCAAAACCCCGAGTAAAACCCTAAACCCCGAAGCGCCCAAAGACCCAAAACCCCAAAACTCCCAACCCCAAAAACCCCAATCCCCCAAACCCCCCAAACCTCTAAACCCTAAAAAACCTATAAACCCTATCAACCCTATAAGCCCTATAAACCCTGTAAACCCTCTAAACCCTATAAACCCTATGAACCCCATAAACCTATAAACCCTGAACCGTAAACCCTGACGATAGACTACATGCGTATATACATATGTATACACATGTATGCATGTGTGTGTGTGTATGTGTATATATATATATATATATATGTACTCACGTAGTTTTACCCGTTATACTTCGTATACCTTTGTCCACTTACTTAGTTGTTGATATTCCTAAGAATTCCTCCGCGAACTTGGGAAAAGACGTCTTTTCTAGGGTTCTTAAGGGATGGGGGGTCAAAGGGGGGGTATGTAACCCAAGGTTCCCTAATACTCCCTACTACTCCCTAAGCTTCCCTAAGGTTGCCTAGGTACCTACCGCCCATGAACCCCGCTCCCTTAAGAACGCGACAATCTTTGCGAGGACACTGCCTCGGCTGACCCGGTTTCTGGCTGGTGGATGATCCGCTCTTGGCCCAACCTCCGAGTACGTGAGGCGCCGACGCGTCTACAGTTGCGCTGCAGCTCGGTTGCTTCAACGGTCAACTGAGCAGCGTTTTTTTTCTACAAGCAAGGCTACGTAGAGACGCGATCATTGAAAGTCGGCCGCGTAGCATTTGGCCTGCAGGGCGTAGGTTTGCGTAGGGTCCGCGTAGGCAAGTCTATGCAGTATGGGCGCGTAGGTCCGCGTAGGTTGTCTATGCTTGCCGCGTAGGTCCGCGTAGGCACACGTCAACAACATACTCCGCTCGTAGGCCGCGCGCCTACTAAACATGAGCTGACGCGTAGGCCCGTGTAGGATACCCATGCCATTACAACACCCCACACAATGAAAACAAAAAATGCTCAACTGGGCTTCGGGTTTATAGGGCGTGCATAGACAGGCATGAGGGGTTGCCGAACTTTAGCCGTTCTCTTTTGTGGGGGGAGAAAAGGTCGGGGCGGGAGGGGTGTCCTTTGAAGAGAAGTTCTGCTATGTTGTGGGTCTAATTTCGGGCTGACAACTGCTTTTCCCTTCCCCTAGCGGCCTTAGCAGATTCGGGCTTCATGATTCACTAAACCCCCAAACCCTAAACCTTACCTTGGGGACTAAATGACCCAAAACCGTTTGTGGTTCATATACCTCAATAGGGGATACTAGTAGCAAAATTCGGGTACATGACCCCAATTTTGGGATTCATGTGGCCCCCAAAAAAACCTTAACCTTCCAAAGTAGATCCGAAGCCCAGGTGACGTGGGCATGCCCGGCGGGGTTGCTTGGTAGCCCAGCCGTACCCTTTTTCCCATTTTTTTGTGGGTTCTGGGTTGGCTTATAAGTAAGAACCCTAAACCCTAAACCCTAAACCCTCAACCCCAAACCCTAAACCCTAAACCCTAAAAAAAGGGGTGCCCTTCTTGTTCGGCTCCCTGAGGTTCCCGAAGGTTCCCTGGGGCCTTCTTCCCCTCGTTGTCTAGGGCTTGGGTTGCTTTTATCAACCCCCTTTGAACCACAAAGGGGCACCCCTGTTATTCCTAGGTTGCTCCAGGGTCTAGAATCTGGTTGCTGGGCTACCCAGGTTGGGAGGGGGGCGCATCCCCTAAACCCTAAGCCCTAAACCCTAAGCCCTAACCCTAAACCCTAAACCCTAAACCCCTAACCCCTAAACCCTAAACCCTAAACCCTAAACCCTAAACCCTAAACCCTAAACCCTACCAAGGTTGGGAATGTCCTGCACGACTGCGACGACTTCAAGCAGCCCTGGCAGCAATGTACGGCCTGGTGTGAGCCTGGCTACTCGGGGCCTACAGCTACGTTCCTCTGCCTCGATCCTGGGCCTAAAGCCCTAAGCCCCAAGCCCTAAACCCTAAACCCTAAACCCTAGCCTCAGGATGTATTCAGAAGTTAGGGGCCTGGTAGCTCGGTGCTTGCAAAATACCATGGGTGTGCCAAAATGTTTGGCCCATTTGGCCGGGGGGGGGGGGGGGTTCTCTCTGTTTAAGTGCCCAAATGCGAGGCACTCTTTTCAAGTACCCAAATTCGAGGCAACCCCTGGTGAGCACCTAACGCGAAGGCGCTTGCTGGAAGATCTGGTTCGAAGACTACTGAGAGCAACTTAAACCAAACAGGAAGCATGCACCCAACAATTAGGAAACAAACAGGAAGCATGCACCCAACATTAGGAAGCAAACAGGAAGCATGCACCCAACAATTAGGACCATCCCTTTTTTGGTTCTGGGGTCGGAGGGTTTAGCGCTGACGGCTTTAGAAGCTGAATAGGTGTAGGGTTCCAGTCGATCCCTGCAACCCCTGAACCCTAAACCCCAAAGTCCTACACCCGAAACCCTAAACCCTAAACCCCAGGACGACTACACCTTCAGGGGCATCTCACCCGCATGCGTTCCCAACGAATGCCGCATGGGAATTCCTCTGAAGGTGGGACTGACGCCTGGAGTGTTTAGGGTTTGGGGTTTAGGTTTTCGGTTAAAGGTGGTAGGGCCGATTTCCTGGTATGGCATTCAGGGGGTGAGGGAATTGGGGAGGTTTTAGGGTTTAGGTTTTTAAAGCTTCAGGACTATGTTGGGGTCGTTTAGGGTTGGAGGGCTTTCATGGTTTAGGCTCGGGCTGTTGACTCTTAACGCCGGAGCTACGGAGACAAGGCTTGAAGGACCCACATGCTATAGGTCTTAGAGGATCATACCTAGGGCTTTAGAGGCTTTGCTGGGGGCCTCTTGAGCTTAATTGGATTATAGTACCCCCCCCCCCCCCATCCCCGGTTCTAATCCCTATGAAGGACGGTCAGTATAAGGGGCAACATCCCAAGCTCTAGGGTTTTGAGGGAGATCCTAGCTTCTTAGTAGGTATCCTGATGAGGCCTCAGACTTAAAATCTCGAAGCTGGTGTTTGGCCCAGGAGGTCTAGGGGTTGCAAGGATTCGAAGTTTCGAGGTTTCGAGGTTTAGGGCTTCGGGTTTGGGGTTTGGGGTTTAGGGTTTAGGGTTTAGGGTTTAGGGTTCAGGGTTTGGAGAACCTGAGGATTATTGCGGACGGCTGCAGTGGCCTGCGAACTGGTGGCACGTGCTTCGCGCGCTGCGCCAGTGGCTTCACGGGCACAGAGCGCCTGAGCCAGATTTGGGAGTTTCGGGGTTTAGGTTTAGGGTTCAGGGTTCAAGGTTTAGGGTTTAGGGTTCTAGGGTTTAGGGATTAGGGTTTAGGGTTCAGGGGCTCAGTAACTTTAGTATGGGTAATCTGCTCACTGCATAGTTTTGGGGGGGTGGAAAGGGTTCTGAAAAGGCGCATCCATTCGACCATTCGCCTGGTGCCCTAAACCCTGACCTAAACCCTAAACAACCGCCCCATATTGTAGAAGAACCCAATTTCGCTTAAATTTCAGGGTTCTGGGTTGCCTCTTGAAACCTACAGGTTAGGGTTTAGGATGTTGGGTTTCGGGTTTAAGGTTGAAGGTGTAAAAGAAGAAGCGCCTTCTTTGTTGCTCTGAAAGGGAACAGCGGGGACCTTCAAATCCTGAAGCCCGAGACCCTCAAGCAACTCCGCCAAGGGAGCGATCACCAACCCACACCCGGGTGTTTAGAGTTTAGGGTTTAGGGTTTAGGGATTCAACCCATAAAGCCAGAGTGCATGCATCAAGGGTTGAGGGTTTAGGGTCTACAAGGTTGGTTGTGGGGTTTACAGACAAGGGGTGGAAGAGGGTTCAGGGGGTTTGGGTTGAGGGCTCAGAATTTGGATTTCAGAGTGGTCTGGTTCATACCTTCCGGGTTCTGCGGAATGGTCAGTTTAGGGTTCAGGGCTTGGGGTTTATCAGGTTCTAAAATGGCATGCTGAGGTTGGAGTACGTTTGCAGAGCCGATGGGTACTTGCGAGAGAAAAGCAGTGATCAGGCTGGGCAAGCAAGTGTCGCATCTGGCATCGGTGCAGCAGTCGCTCGCCGCGACACAAAAAAAACCTCGGTAGGCTTTTGGGACAGTTTGTGCTTTCCATTTTCGGGTTTAAGAGGATCATATTCAGGAATATGTTTCAGAGGGTTTAAGGGCCATCCTAGAAACACACAAAACAATTTGCGAGTCATGGTCGTCTGGTTTCCATCGTCTCGTGTTCGCAGCAGGAGTAGGAGCAGGAGTAGGGGTCGTGCCAGTAAGGAGTAGTAGTGAGAGTATAGTAGAAGTATCTGTACCGGAGGTAAAGCTGGAAGTGGTTGAGTGGTTCACCACCACCACCACCACCACCACCACCACCACCACCACCACCACCACCACCACCACCACCACCACCACCACCACCACCACCACCACCACCACCTTAATCGTTATAAATAGCACCGCCTTACGCTTTCAGCCCTCACCCAGCGCCCTTACAAACAAATAGCACGAGTTGGTATTTTCCCGCTGCGCAGGTTGGCGTCCTCCCCTCCTGTGAGTCGACCGACATCTTCTACGAGCTCACTGGCCATGCTGGGCCTGTTCTAGGAGGCTTTTGGGGGGGTTTATAGGGTTTGATAGGGCTTTATAGGGTTTTATAGGGTTTATAGGGTTTGTAGGGTCTATAGGGTTTGTAGGGTTTTATAGGGTTTTCAGGGTTTATAGGGCTTATAGGGTTTAGTAGGGTTGATTAGGGTTTATAGGGTTTGGGGTTTAGGGTATGGCTTCTGCCAGGAGGCTTCGAGTTTGTAGGGTTGAGGTTTTGGCGCTTGGGTTTCAGAGTTTCATCGCGAGAGCAGCCGACAAGGCCTCGGGAATACGGAAGTTGCCACAGTTTCTTGTGCACAGTTTTCTTGCTGGCTATATCTTGCCCCAGTTGTTTTTGTCTGGTGTTTGGAGGGTTTGGGCCAGCGTGTCTGGGCCGCATATCTAAACCCTAAACCCTAAACCCTAAACCCTAAACCTAAACCCTAAACCCTAAACCCTAAATCGAAGGCTCTTGCTGGGAGCTTACCAAGCAACTTGCGACCCCCAGCAGAGTGGAGCTGGTTGGAGGGTTTAAGGTAGAGAAATGTCCCCAAAGAGCCCATAATACCCCTCAATTAAGGAATAGTCCTTAAATTATATAGGGATCCTGAATTGGATTTAAAGGTAGATTCCTTAAGGGCTGTTGGGCTCTTTGGGTCTACATCCTGTATACCTATTCCGTCGATTGTTTCTGTCGTAAATGCTGCTGAATGCCCACCTGTTCCATGTGCCGATTTCTGTTCATATATATATATATATATGTACGTATTGTTCGTCTAAGGCTCATTATGAGGGTTTATGAGTAGGGTTCAGGTGTCTACTTGTCGATACATGTTCGGCAGCGTGGCCCTGGCCGGAGCCGTGTGTACTCGAGCTGCGCAAAGCTTCTTCGTCTTCGGACACGCCCTATGGGAGCTGTTTGAACCCCCAATCACCTTAACAAACTTTGCAACTCCAAGCAACTTCGAAGAATGAATCCCTAACCCCGCAACCTCGACTGTTGACCAGGTGCCAGCTCGATGCTGGTGGTCTTTGTGCTGGTGGTGGGCCACGTCACTTGAGAGTGGCACTGGACGAGGCTTCAGCACGCACTCCGAGGTATCGCCATGATCAGACCCGAAGCCCGGAGGAAGAGGCGTGGACGTTGACACCTCAACTAGGATGACCAGTGCCCGCACACCCTCTTTTTCGGAGTTAGGATCCTGTTAATCCAACAAGGAGGCAGCAGTCATGATTGGCCGAGGGTGTTCGGCTTGAGGGTCCTAATCGTTTACAAGCGTAGAACACAATCCCTAAACCATAGTTCTAAACCTCAAAAGTTGAGAACCCCAAGCTCACTTTCCTTGTCAGGCCTTTCAGACAGAGGCGCGAGCGTCGCCAGACTGAGGAGGCGGGCGCGAAGATTAGGGTTCTTACTTATTGGCAGCTCTCTAAGTTACAGTCCCATTTAAAGAGTACTGTAACTTCTGTCGTGCCTTAAGCCCTAGGCCCTACGCCCCCCTTAAACGGCTGGGTCGTTGAAGGCTTGGGGCGAAGGCCAGCATCGCAGCCCCGCTCATCACGAACCTCACCAAGGAGCAGCAAGTATCTGGAGTAGGAGCTTTGGATAGGGTTTAGGGTTTAGGGTTTAGGGTTTAGGGTTTAGGGTTTAGGGTTTAGGGTTTAGGGTTTAGGGTTTAGGGTTTAGGGATGTTCTGGGGTGCATCAAGGCTTATAGGTTTAGAAGGCTTACAGGGCTGGTACAGTCGGGGCGAATCCCGTAGAGCATATCGGGATTGAGTGTACTCTGTTGGGGATTGGTTAGGGTTTGGGGTTTGGGGTTTAGGGTTAGCACAAACCTCAGCTACCCCCAGCCCGAAAAAGGCTTAAGTACGGCGACGATTGAGGTTCACCAGGCTCCGCCTCAGGGCCACCAGCACCGTTAACTGGGGGGTGTAGCTCCAGATTCCGCACTTATCACCCTGCCTTAACAAACTACCCCTTAGAGCTACAACCCTAAACCCCTGAACCCTAGAAACCCTAAACCCCAAACTGGCCCTAAACCCTACACATGATTCTCAAGCAACGGCTTGCTTGCTGGCTCAAGAAGGCGCAAGCCTGCCAAAACCACGACGTTTTCCAGGGTGGTCCGTCACTCCGTTCGGGCAGACGCTCGGCGCCGTCCTCCTCTTATAAGCCTTCTGGAGACGGAGCGAGCTACTCGACGACTCGACGGCCAACTCGCACGAATGGGATGCTCACAGTCTTCTGGCAAGGCCGGGGGCTCCAAGGTTGAGGGTTTATAGGGTTGGGGCTTAGGGCTTAGGGCTTAGGGCTTAGGGTTTAGGGTTTAGGGTTTAGGGTTTAGGGTTTAAGGGTTTAGGATTGTTTTGTGAGAAAGGCCCGAACTAAACCTTCTACTCCGCAAGCCCTTTGGACGTTTTTGGCACGTTCGCTCATTGTGCTGAAGCAGATCCTGAAACGGGTTGAAGGGGCCGACCCAGTAGAGACCCTAAACCCTAAACCCTAAACCCTAAACCCCAAACCCTAAACCCTACACCCCAGGCTGTTGTGGAGAATGGACGTGGCATGGACAAGACCGACAGCTCGGAGAGCTCTGATGACCGTTCCATGAAATGCGCACTCCAAGTCAAGGAGCTTGTCATTCTCGAATGCTGCTTGCTGAGTTTTGGTGGAGAGTTTCCGAACCCTACATAAACCCTATATGAACTCCATACACCCTAAGCCCCAAACCCCCAACACCAAACCCTGGGTGTTGGGAAACCCTCAACCCTAAACCCTAAACCCTAAACCCTAAATCCCAGCTACGGCGCCCGAGGCGACGAGCCCGCAGCACTAAAAGATTACGACTCTTGGAAGCATGTCGTGGAAGAGTACGACCTGAAGGTGCTCCGAGGTGGGGTTTCCCAAAAGAAGGGGTGCCTTCTTGGTGCCCTGCCAGAGGTTTAGGGTTTAGGGTTTAGGGTTTAGGGTTTAGGGTTTAGGGTTTAGGGTTTAGGGATTAGGGCTTTTTATAAGGGAATCCTACTATTTGGGGACTATATTGGGGTCCCTTGTTTTCTAAACACCCCAGGTGGTCAGAGCCTACCGATGAACCGTACGGCACATCACCAGATTGCCATGCGGACCCAGATTGCGCTCAAGGAGCTGGCGAATAATCCTTCCATGCTGAAGCGGCGCGTGAAAGAGCACCGTATGTCGCACGAGGACATAGCAGCTTGCACAGCCCACCAGAAGACGAGCCTTAGCGCTGTGATTTACGCATACCAGTCTTGGCTGTAGGACGTGAATATGTTTTTCCGTTGTAGAGATGTGTGGGTGGATTGTAGAAGCTCATTCCATGTAATGTTACAGTGGGGAAGGGGTGGGGGGTAGTGGGGGGTTGGGTGGGGTTGGGTGGGGTGGAAAGGAGGGCTTAGGTGCTCCAATCTTGGGAATCGCAAATCTATGTGTTTCTAGTTATTGGTGGAGGCAAGAGGGTCTTTTGCTGGCATGGCAGATACATTTTTGTCCTGAACCCTAAGCCCTAGACCCTAGACCCTAAACCCTAAACCCGAAACCCTAAACCCCAAACAACGTTGGTCCGAGGTGCCGGCTGGTTGAAACGTGTTCCAATGGGGCGTCTATCTAGATTGCACACCCAAACAAAGCCGACTCTGAAGTTACCGGAACCTCAAACCTTCGATCCTCACAGCCCATACTTACATCAGACCCTGAGCCCGTAGCCCTAAACCCTAAACCCTCAACCTCGTAGCATCCCGACACTGAACGCACCCTCAGGATCTCCGTGCCAGACAACACTCCTCCGAGCTCGGTCATCAGCAGTTCTGGCGAGCCCTCTGGAACGCGCACAGCCGACAGCAAACGAAGCATCGTTTCCTGCTAGGGCGGCATCGAAGAATCGGGGGTCTACGACGTATCGAGTGAGTCGGGAGGAAGTATACTGCGCCGTTGCAAAGCTCTCTGAGACGTAAACCTTGAACCCTTAAACGTAAGCGGGTCTGGGGCGTAGTTTCTTGACGGCTCAAATCTAAGCTAGCTTATCGTCCCATCGATGGTTCGGGGACTGGGAGGTTCATATGGGTAGGGAATTAGAGTCGTACTTATGGCCTGTCTTACTTACATACTCAAAACATCCAATGAACCTTCACGTCCTGGCTGTTGGGGTTTTGTTTTGGGTGGAGGAAGACTTGCCAGTGCCGCCTCTGTTGGGAGCTCTTGCTTGGCTTGCCTCAGGATCCGTGGCGGAGAGCCTTAGGGCGTTTGCAGGCTGAAGCCGTGCAGTTGCCACGCGAGCGCCACGCCCCCGAGCCGCATCGTGCAGATGCACGGGTGGCGTTGATCAAGACTGACGGGGCCCGTGAGTACATTTAAATCTAATGGGTGAATAGAATGCCACATATATATATATACATACATATGCACATACATACCTACATACATACGTACATACGTACATACGTAAATACATACATATGTGTGTATGTATATAGAAATCGGTTTGGGTTTTGTATGTCTTTTGATTTTCCTATTCGCTGAATCTCCGTACATACGGTTATTTGTATTCGTATGTCCAGTATGAACGTATTTGCATGTACATGCCTTTGTATGTATCTACATGAACATATGCTTCTACTTGGTAGTCTAATCTTGATAAAAGCTTTCACATACTTATGTCCATGTATACGTTTGTATGTCTACATGTTTATGGCATAGGGCTTCGGGTTGATCGGGTGTGGCCCTCGTGAACCCTACGCGTTCACGGTTTGTAGCAGCTTGGACAGCAGGAGGAGCAACCGAATCGGCAAGAACACCAGACCCTGGGGCCTACCTTAGACCCTTTCTACCTACAGATTACTAGTAGGTCCCCTCCCCCCCCCCCGCCCCCCCTCCCCCCCGCCCTTATTTACTAGTAGGTATCAAACTTAAAGCTGTAGGAAAATAGGGCCCCAGGTAAATCTTCTGTAGAATCTTGGAGGCAACCCGAAAGTAGCTCCGGAGAATTTACTTGTTGATGCTTTCAAACCAGTCGCCCTGAAGCAGGGAATGCAACACTGAGGTTGAAGTCGTATTCGGGATTCGGATTTCCGGGTTTCCGAACATCCGATGGTGTTTTTCTTGCTTGCGGGCAGGGGTTGCTTCTGAGGTGGGTGATACCCGATTCGGTGTGTACAGGGAGGGCTTTTTTGGAAATCCCTGGTCATATGCAAGATTTGGGCCCCCAGGGGATGGTATACTTGCAGTTTAGAGAACTGGCGGGGAGGGGGGGGGGGGGCGGGGGTGGGAGTTTCCCCAAAATATTGTGGGGTTTAGGGGGTTTAGGGTTTAGGGTTTGAGGACTTTAAGGTTTAGGGGTTAGGGTTTGGCGGTACCCTGAGCTAGTTGTTGTTCATTTTTTGGGAGTTACAAGGAGCAACTTGGGGGTTCCGAAAATAAGGATTATACTCACTGCCTTGGTGTATTTAAGGGCCCCCATGCTGGGCGGGCAGGCAGTTGAGTGTTTAGGGTTGTAGGGCTTTAGGGGTCAGGGGGTCTGGGTTTGAGGGTTTTAGGGGTGAATGGGTGGGGGCTCTGGGCTTTGGGGCTTTCAATTGAGAGAACGACGTTGTGCTGTTGGGGAGATGGAAGAGAGAGTGCGCATCTCAGCCTTTGCTTCTAGGCCCAAAGCCTGCTAGCGCACTCGGATAAGATTGTAACCCTAAACCCTAAACCGCACCAACATGCCCTCGAACAGCTTGACAAGCTTACATCCGCAATCCCTCCACGACAGACCCTGAAGCTGCTAATCAGAGACCCCCAAGCCCTAAACCCTAAACCCTCAACCCTATGAACAAGACTCTCAAGGGCTCTAGAAACTAGCTACACGGCCACATCGGATCCCTCTTCCGATGCTCCACAGTTGCTCATTGGACCTGCGTTGCGGCGGGAGACCGTACCCAGTTTGGTGATCAATCTGTGTAGGCCCTTGGGATGTTTTGCATTTTCCCACACTGGGTTTAGAAGAGGTGTGTGTTTAGGAATAGTGTGTTAGACGGTTGAAAAGGGCCATCCTAGTACGCTAGAGTTTCGGCGTTCACATGGTGCTGGGGTCAGAAGCTGATGGCTGCCCCTTGCGACGGAGGGGCATCGGGAATTCCCAACCTTGTTACCTTGTGGCCAACGTTTACGGAACCTACAATTTCTCAGTCGAAGACAGCACAATGTGTTGGGAAATTCCGTGAGAGAGCCGCCATCACGAGCAGTTTGCGACCGGTGCTGCTAGTGCTGCTGTCCCGTCCACAAGCCTAGCAAATTATGCCCGACGTCCGCATTGTGCATCGTTAACCCTAAACCCTAACCTCACAAGCCGTGCGCAAGCAGCTACACCCTCTTGCCACAAGCTTTCAGGCCCCAGAAAGTTTGCTGATAGCTCCAGGCCGACTGGAGCCGCAGTCTGGCGCTCGCTCTAGGATGCAGGCTCTGGGGTCAAGAGAGTAGGTCATGATTCCTAAGCCGTAGACCCTTAGCCCTAAACCTTAACCCTGAACAAAGCTCCCACACCCACACCCCCACCCCACACCCACTCCCACACCCACACACCCAGACCCACACCCACACAGCCACACACACCCACACAGCCACACAGCCACACACAGAGACACACACAGAGACACACACACAGACACACACAGACACGCACGCAGACACACACAGACACACACACACACACACACACACACACACACAGACACACACACACACACACACACACACACACACACACACACACACACACACACACACACACACACACACACACACACACACCACCACACACACACACACACACACACACACACACACACCACACACACACACACACAGACACACCACACACACACACAGAGACACACACACACAACAGACACACACACACACCACACACACAGACACCACACACACACAACACACACACACAGACACACACACACACACACACACACACACACAGACACACACACAGACACACAGACACACACACAGACACAGACACAGACACAGACACAGACACAGACACAGACACAGACACAGACACAGACACAGACACAGACACAGACACAGACACAGACACAGACACAGACACAGACACAGACACAGACACAGACACAGACACCGACACAGACACAGACACAGACACAGACACAGACACAGACACAGACACAGACACAGACACAGACACAGACACAGACACAGACACAGACACAGACACAGACACAGACACAGACACAGACACAGACACAGACACACCCACACGCACACGCACACGCATACACACGCACATGCACACGCACACCCACACACACACACAGCCACCCACCCACCCACCCACCCACCCACCCACCCACCCACGCACGCACGCACGCACGCACGCACGCACGCACGCACGCACGCACGCACGCACGCACGCACGCACACGCTTACTTGCACTTTGCTGACCCCCGAAAGGGTTAATTGTGAGACTAAGCACTCTGAGCTTCGGCTTAGCATACATCCACAGGCGTCCCCATGGATCTCCCCCTCTCTCACTTAGCTTCGTTGGGGTCTGTGAGGGCCATGCCCCCCCTGCTGGAAAAAGTCAGGAATCCTTTGTGATCAGGAGACCACACAAACCCTGGCCACATCTGGACTCATCAGGAAATTGATTTGTTGATTTGGTGCGCACTGGTACAACTGTACGGAACCTCAGCCAGTAGTAACCCTATAAAACCTGAGTTTGCACCTTTTCTGGCCGGAGCTTCGCTATAGTTCAGATTCGCGTTCTGAGTTCCCCAAGCCTAAGTTAAGAGAACCGAGCCCTGAAGTGGGGGGGGGGGAGCCTTTTGGCAGCAGTAAAGTGCATGTTAGGCTCTAGGGTTTATGTGTTCGGAAAACGCACCAGTCACATTGTGCTTGGGAACTCAACCCTGGCAGTCAACTCGGTTGAGACTGCCCTGAATGCTTCATGTTTATCAGACTGGACCATTGCAGCGCGCATGGCCTAGGTCCCCACAACAGGCGGTCCACCGATTTTCCTTCGCCTTGCCGTGAGCATGCTGTTGGGGTAGTTTCGGTCAGATGTCTTGGGGCTCAAGCTCTAGGGTTGTTTAAGATTCTCTAGTTTGGGCAAGGTATGCCGCTGGCATGGCGTTTTCGCGACCTGCCTTTGGAAACGACCTGCCTTTGGAAAATGCGCCAAGCCTTGAGAAACCCCTACACCCGAAGCCTAAACCACCAAGCCTTAATCCATAGCCCCTGCCCCAAACCCTGAACGCCTAGACCCTACACGCCTAGCCCGACAACCCTGGTCATACACCCCAGGAGCCGGGCTTCAGATCGTCAAGAGTTTGGGTGGAGGGTTTAGAGTTTAGGGTTTGAGGTTTTCGGGTTTGGGTTTAGGGTTTAGGGTGGTTGAAGGTCGAGGGCTGAGGGCGAACGGGTCTACGGTTTAGGGTGTTTAAAGCTCTCGGGAAAGCTCCCCCACACCCAAAACAGCACATTCTAGGAGTCGGAATAAATACTAGTAGCTTTCATTAATTCAATACCTCATGGTCTTATTTAAATCACTCCCAGAAACCCCCTATTCTAACTACTCAATTCCCTTATGGTCCTTAGACTAGAAGCACTCCCAAAACCCTAGATTATCTTCACTGCAAGGATGAGGCTGAGTAAGCGACATCGAGCTCAGGCCGGCAGGTTTGTTTGGGGTTTCAGGAGGGTTTTAGAGTTGGGGGTTTAGGGTTTAGGGTTAGGCTTTTTAGGGTTAGTTGGGGTTTATAGTGGTGTGGATGCGCATTTTTCACCAGCCAACTCCGACCCCCCGGGTTTAAATGGCAGTCTGTGAGTCTAGGCTCCTTCAAAGACAGCATGAGAATGTTTCAGCCGTCATTTCCCAGGTCGCTCCATTTCTCTGTGCGCACTCTTTGTCTTCTCTAATCTTCACGAAGCAGGTCGATGTGATAGGGGATCGAGTTTCTCATGATGTTCATGTTTTTGTGCATTATATAAGGTCGATCAGGAAGACATGGTGCCCTTGAGGGGTTGTTCAAGGCTCGAAGATGTACAAAATGAAGAACAACCCTAAACCCCAAACCCTAAACCCTACAGACAGAGCCCGCATGGCTGCATACCGCATGTCGACGAGAGGCATCTGTGGCGACGACCTTCCGCGCGACAGTCTTCGGCGTTCGCCAATCTGCACAGACAACGTGGCGCATGGTCCGGCCCCTAGCCCTAAACCCTAAACCCTAATTAAGCCCTAAACCCTGGACAGTACTTCTCAGACTGCAGTGCGGATCAGTACACTCCTGTTGACGCCACACTCACACAGGCATCTACGCGATGACTTTGTGGGTTATAGCGTTTCTGCTTTGGGGTTAGGGGTTACAGCGTTTGGGGTTTGAGGGCTTCAGAAGCGCAGCTCACAGGGCGTTTGAGGTCCAGGAATGGTTCCGCTGGCATGCTTCCATCCTTCCAGCTGCAAGACCTATGCCTTTTTCCATCTGGGTAGGCCCTTGGGACCTTTTCATATTTCCCCTTATTGGGCTGAAGAGGATCATATTCAGGAATATTGTTCAGAGGGGTTTAAGGGCCATCCTGGAAATGGGTTGTGGGTTGAAGGCTTCGGGCTGTGTTGGGTTTAGGGCCCATGATGCTGCCTGCACCTCAGCCCCCAAGGCTTCTGAACCGGAATGGCCTGGCCGACTACGAGGAACTGCTCAGCGTTACTGACATCAGGGCGCGCAGCAGGTTGCTTTGCCATCTTCCACCCCAACACCTAAACCCTACACCTCTTTGCCATCTTCTCTTAGGCTGCAGCCCAAAACGCTAGACCCTGAGCCTTAAACTCTGAGGTTGCAGGGTGGGGAATATGACTCAGACAGCGCGTGAATGGTCGGAAACTTACTTCTTTTAGGAGTATTTGCCCAAGGTCAGAAACGAAATCCCCCCCCCCCCCCCCCCTTCCCCAGAGTTGCGTGTGACTCCAGGCTTCCAGTCTTCCTGTTCTATTAAACCCTACAACCCTTAACCCTTAACCCAAAACCCTTAACCCTAAACCCGAAACCCTTAACCCTAAACCCTTAACCCTAAACCTGGCACAAAGAAGGTGACTTTGCGGACCGTGGGCACCCTATGCACCTGGGACCAGATGCATCACCAAGGTGGTGCGCTGAATGAGAAAAGAATGACTCGGTTTAGGGTTTAGGGTCTATTGTTTAGAGTTAATAAGGGCATAGATCAGGGACGTACTATGGGTGTTTCCGAAATATGGGGTGCCTGCTTGCAGTCCTTATTCTAAGGGAATTTTGCCATTTGGGGGTCTGTCTTAGGGCTCCGCTACTTTCGTAAAGTCCCATATGCCTGAGCATTGATGTCCTCATGGCTGCTTCTAAATTCCTAGACCAGGAGAGCCCTAAACCCTAAACCCTAAACCCTAAACCCTAAACCCTAAACCCTAAACCCTAAACCCTAACATCAATTCCAAGGCTACCTTCGGCCGTGTACGTATGCCAGAACAGGGGTCTTTCGGTCCGACTCCTTGGCTGGGATACTCGTCACAATTGTACATCAGACTGCCAGTCTTAGTTAGGGATACTTGGGAAGAATTTTTCACTTCTTGGAAAATTCCTCAGAAACAGCTAGAATTGAAAAGATTTGCTAGGGTTCCAAGTTCAGTATAGGCAAGTCAAGACAGGCAAAAGACCTGCAAGCACATACAATACAACGTTGTGGCATCTACCAGCACACTTTTTCAGCCTGAGCATGGGTTAGGGTTTAGGGTTTAGGGTGTAGGGTCTTGGGTTAAGAGTTTTCTAATAGGACGAGGGCAGTTTGTAATCCCAGTATTGCGAGCATGCTTTTGTTAATTGCTCGACTCCTACTCCTGTTTGCGCAGCCTGGCCCTCAACATTTCGTACCCACATCCCCCAGCATACCCCAAGCCTTACATAATACCTTTAGGGTCCATGTGTTTACTATAGTTTTTGCTGGAGCCTTAAAGGGGTTCCCAAAAAGTAGCTTTCGGGCCCATGTATATACTATATAGGTACAGGGACCGTTAGGGATGTGCAATCGCCTCTAACCCATACGCCGCATCTGACCGCCGGCTCCGAAGCTTGCCTTGCCCAGGCGGAGCCTAAACACTGAACCCTCCGAGGGGCAAACCGAGGCACTCGTTAACAATCCGCCCTAAACCCCGAAACTCCCTAAAGTCCCTAAAGTCCCTAAACCCTCAATCCTAAACACTACACCCTAAACCCTAAACCCTAAACCCTAAACCCTAAACCCTAAACCCTAAACCCTAAACCCTAAACCCTAAACCCTAAACCCTATACCCTAAACCCTAAACCCTAAACCCTACTCAAAGCCCCAAAACGCCGTTGTAGTCTTGACCTCCACCTGGCACGCGGTGATGGCTTTGGAGCTCAGGCCTGACATGGCCCGCTTCGGAGTTAGGGTTTAGGGTTTAGGGTTTAGAAGTTTAGGGTTTAGGGTTTAGGGTTTAGGGTTTAGAAAGCATAGGGTTTAGGGTTTAGAGGGTAGAGGGTTTAGGGTTTAGAAGTTTAGGGTTTAGAAGTTTAGGGTTTAGGGTTTAGAAAGCATAGGGTTTAGGGTTTAGAGAGTAGAGGGTTTAGGGTTTAGAAGTTTAGGGTTTAGAAGTTTAGGGTTTAGGGTTTAGAAAGCATAGGGTTTAGGGTTTAGAGGGTAGAGGGTTTAGGGTTTAGGGTTTAGGGTTTAGGGCTTAGGTTTGGGGACGGTGAAGGTTTATAGGGTGTTCGGCGGGGTTAACGGCTTTACGGGATTCCATTTCTTGTTCGAAGTCAAGTGCGAAGTCCCTCGATCCAGGCCCATTTGAAAGTGGACATTTTTTGCCATATATCCTGCCCTCATGAGAGGGTCAACAACCATTCAAAGGCTTCAGTGCGTAAACGTAGCAACTGCGCGCTGCAAGGTGTTGGCGTAAGCAACAAATCCAAGCACAAGCCGGAACCGCGCAAGCCCGCTTCAGCAAGAGCAACAAAACATGGCACGTAGGCTCAAACTCCACGTCCGCAAGCTCGCGCAAGCAGGCAAGAAACTCTTTTGGGTTGTGGCCGCCGCTCTTATACATAAGCCTCACGTAGGCTCCCCCAGCTGCAATTCCCTTCCAGAAGTGGTCCTTAGCCCCTTTCAATCCATTGCTGCGCTTCCTGGCGCCCAACTCTTGAAAACCCAGAGGTTAAACGGGCTTCAGCTCAGCTTCAACCCCACCTGCTAGACTACCCATGCACCGGCGACTCGGGTTTAGGGTTGAATGTGTAGGGCTTGCGGAATCTCAGCGAGAAAGACTGCTGAGAGGTGAGCAGAGCAATGAAGAAGCGGGGCGTCATTGATGCCGGAAGTACGCACTACACCTACGAACCTCAGGCCCTAAATCCCCGAACCCTATGCTGCAAAGCAACAGCAAGCTGCCGACCAAAGGCAGGACGGCCGTTTTCGTCATCGTCTTGCTGCGGCCTCGCCGCACGGCCGAGTGTCTTATAGGGCTTTAGGGTTGAGGAATGTCGGGTTTTTGCGTTTTCGGCTTTGCACCTTCATGTGCAGAGTTTAGCCTAAACCCCAAAACCCAACGCCCAGACCTTTTGGGGTTTAGGGTTTAGGGGGTGGGGTGTGGGGTGTAGGATTTAGGGCTTAGGGTTTGGAATTTGAGGCACACGCATGGGCAGCCATTGGACTTATGGTTCTAGAGGGTATTTTTGGCTGAGGCTTCCATCTTGGGATTTCGGGCTTAGAGGATATAGGACTTACGCGTATGGGGACTTCCGATTTAGAGCCTGCGTCGTTTAGGCATCAATGTTGTAGGGGTTGTGGAGAGTTGAAGTGTGAACCCCACGAAAAGGTTCAGGGGACTTAGTAAGTGGGTTCATACGCAAGATATCTATAATTATAGCTACTACACTCACTCTTCAGGTACTTCTATCCCTACTTACGAAGAAATTTCCCCGATTCTCCAAGCAAACCCGACAAAGCCGGTTCCTCGGCCTGGAAAGTGTGGAGGTTCTTCGGAAGAGACCTCAAAAACCCTGCAGAAAGCTGAGATCCGGACTCCCTGCCCCGAAGTCCCTGAACTACACCCTCAACCCTAAACTAGACCCTAAACCCCATGACCCCGAAACCCTTAAACCCCCAAAACCCCCAAACACAAAAAAGAACCTAAACCCTTAAAGCCCCACCTAAACCCCTAAACCCCTAAAGCCCCAAAGCCCCAAAGCTCCAAAGCCCCAAACCCTAAAACCCTAACCCCCCAACCTCCCCGCCAAGCATCCTCGTAGGGATACTTGGGAATAGACTGAATGGGGCACTGAAAGTCCTAAAAAACAGCTACAGTTATCCTAAGAACCAGCTGCAATTATCATTTTTGCCTAAACCCTAAACCCTAAACCCTAAACCCTAAACCCTAAACCCTAAACCCTAAACCCTAAACCCTAAACCCTAAACCCTAAACCCTAAACCCTAAACCCTAAACCCGCGAGGGTTCCAAGCTCAGCATAGTTCCAGGCTTCGCTTGGCTCGCTGTCGGCGGAAGGCGGCCACGCAGGCAGGGGCCTCAAAACTACTATTTGCTTAGGAACCCCAAAAGAATAAAACATGATAATCCCATATATTACCCTTCATAAGGAAGACAGTATTCTTTGGGGTTTCTCAAGCAATTAGTAGAAAAGCTTTGCTTCAATGATTTAAATGTGGCGGGGAAAACCCTAAGGCCCTCAAACCCATAAAGCCCCTAAAAGACTGAACCCTAAACCCTAAAAAACCCTAAAAACCCTAAAAACCCTACAAACCCTCAAAGCCCCAAAAACCCTAAAACCCTAAAAACCCTAAACCCCTAAACCCTACGGTACAGGAGGGGTGCAACTCCGGACCCTGACAATGTCTGGGGCTTTGGCCCTAAACCTTAGGGACACTTGGGAATAATGTTTAGGGTTTAGGGTTTAGGCTTTGGGCTAATGTGCAGTTTTTGGGCACTATGATTCCTAAGAAACAGCTAAACGTAATTTTCTGTTTCGTTTCCAAGCTCAGTATAGAAACACCCCCGAACTCCCAAGCCGAGACCCTTAAACCCCACACCCAAGACCAGTTCCAAATTTTCAGGGTTTGTGGGGGACGATTCTTGTTTGGGTTGAACCTTGAACCCTGAACCCTAGACCCTAGACCCTAAACCTTAAACCCTGAACCCTAAACCCTACACCCGAATGGTTGACTCTGCCAGATCAGACGCCCTCAGGGTTGCCAGGGCCCAGGGTAGGCCGTTGCTCCTTTTGTTTTAGGGCCTAGGTTTCCTTATAAGGCCCCTTAGCACCAAAAGGGCACCCGTTTTATTCCTCGGCTACTCTTGGTCCTACTCGTAGCGTTTTCACTCTCAAGCCCCGAAAAGAGATGTAAACCACAAGCCAGATAAGCCTGATGAACTCAGTTTTCAAGAGCTGGCTCTCTGCATTCCTGGTGCCCCAGAGCCCCTATGTCGGGTGGTTGTTTTCCTTTTCTGGGTTTAGGGCTTAGGGTTTAGGGTTTGGGGTTTAGGGTTTAGGGTTTAGGGAGCGGCGATTGTCTCTTCCAAGCGCACCGCGACCCTGGTAATCAACTTTACCGTTTGAAGCTCATGCGGGCACTTTATCAAGCAACACGAGTCCCCGATTTTCATCCCTTCACATTGAGGGAACTTCAGGATTCAGATGATCATCCCTATTTCTCAGCAGAATATCCTACCCAAAGTAACCCTAAACCCTGAGCCCTGAACCCCAAAACACCAAAAAGTGCACACATGTACAAATCAGAAGGCCCGATATTCGACTTTTGAGAATTTCGGAGGTAAGGTATCAGATGACCTACTACGTCTCAAACCCTAAACCCTAGACCCATCATATGCTTGTTCCCAACCTGCATAGGCACTTTAAGGCCCAGGTATTCCCTATTTAGGTTATATACTCGGGCCCATAGTCCATAGCCAAAGTCCCCATACTTCAAGGTCTAAAGCCCTAAACCTATTCAGGTACATGGCCCCTATACTTTAAGGCCTAACACCCTAAACCCTGTTGGGTACGTGACCCGTATACTTACGGCCTAGAACCCTAAACCCTACTCAGGTACATGACCCCGCTCCTTGAAGGCCTAAACCAGAAGCCCTATTTAGGTACATGGCCCCCTCAGGGCCTCAGGGTTTAGGGTTTAGGGTTTAGGGCTTAGGGCTTAGGGCTTAGGGTTTAGGGTTTAGAGTTTAGGGTTTAGGGTTTAGGGTTTAGGGTTTAGGGTTCAGGTCACAGCGCCCCAATGTTTCCTACATCTCAGCTCCCAGGCCGTTGACCAGAGCGGCCCCTTCGACTGCCGGGAGCTGCTGAGCAGCGTCTCAGACATCGAGGCGCGCAGCAGGTTGGGTGCCACCCGTTCCCTTTTTGTTGTTTCTTTCTGGGTTCCTTCAGAAAGTGGCAAACCAAACGAAGGGTACCCTCACTATATAGTATAAGAACCGGAAGCCTCAAGTCCTAAAGCCTCATCCTTTGCCGGATTGTGAGGGGCCCTCAGAATTCCTACATGGTCCTACATTACGGTCCATGTTGGGGGGGTCCTTGTTACAAGGCGGCGCCTGATGTTTGGGTACCCAAAAAGGACAATAAGTTACAGAACTCGCCACCCGGGTTGAGCTAAAGACAGTGTTGTAGGGTTTGGACTCCTAGTACCAAAAACTACCATGCACTATACTAGAAATCTTCAAGGGCCCATGATTTAGATCAACCTGCGGCAGCCTGCTTGGGTATCTAGAAGCATGAAGAAAAGAACAAGCTGCTTCTAATGCGGACCTGATCCATGCTGAACCAGATGCTGGCTCATTGCCCGTGCCTGTAAAGATGCATGTTTGGGACAATTCGCTTGTTCTCTGGTACGAACTGGCAGACAAGGGCAATCATTTTCTAGTTCCTAGTTCTTGGTATAGATTCAGGATGCAGGCACTCATATTCGCCCTTAAGTGAATTGTATAGGGTAATTGCCAAAAGCCCTAATGAACGATACAGATCCAGTAAGATAGTTGATCATCCACCCCCCCCCCCCCCCCCCCGCCCCTGCCGACCGAAATCCGAAACCTTTGAGAAGCCAGGCCGCCTTATCTCGGATTGAAGAGCGACTCGAGGCTATTCGTCTGACCCTAAACTAAACCCAAAGCCCTGGGGCTGCAAAGGGGCATAGGCTGTTGGGAAGAACCCTAAACCCTAAACCCTAAACCCTAAACCCTAAACCCTAAACCCTAAACCCTAAACCCTAAACCCTAAATCCCGCCCCCCCCCCCCCCCCCCCAAGACTTCGGCTTCGGGTTTGAGGAGTTTGGGGGCTTTTTCTTTGGGGACCTCGTCTTGGCGTCCATGATGAAGGGATGTGCGACCGGCCCGCCACCGCGGAAAGCATCTTCTTAGGGATACTTGGGAATATTTTTCTCTTTTTGGTACCGTTATTCCTAAGAAGCAGCTGACATTGTGATTTTTTGCCAAGGCTCCAAGTTCAGTATAGTCTTAGGTTTAAGGCATATGGTTTAGGGGTGTAAGCTGCTTTGGGATGTTCATCATATGGGGGTTTCCGAAATGTGGGGGGGAGGGTGGAGGGTGTACCGTTTTGGGGTCCTCTTTTGAGGGAATCCTACTATTTGGGGGTACCCTACTTTCGTAAACCGCCGTATTTTGCATCTTTGATGAGGCAAACGAGAAGCAGCAAACTTTTGTGAGGGCCCATAAAAGAGTCAACCTTCTTGGGCTCACAGATAGCACTCCCGCGTGTAGCCGGGCGGAGATGTTTCGCATCCGTTGGGTGGACGGTTTTGGGTTTAAGGTGCAGGGTGAAGGGGTCAGGGTTTAGGGTTTATAAGTTTTACGGGTCAGCGGCATAGGTTAGCGTCATAGGTTAGAGAGGCATAGGTTAGAGTGCGTCGTGTTTTGCTTCGTTTCATCTTGGCCGAAAGCCGTCGAACTCCAAAGCGCTAGCATACATCCCCAAATCCCAGAAGGCCATCCTCCAACTCTTCAATGCTCCGCCCTCCCCCCCCCCTCCCCCCCCCCCAAAAAACTCAAGCCTCGCCCATGGAATCCAGCTTTGACTCAGTTTTGACAACAAATATCGAATCGTTTAATCTGAAGATCCCCCAACCCTCCCCGCAAAACAAAACCCTAAACCCTAAACCCTAAACCCTAAACCCTAAACCCTAAACCCTACCTAAAGGCTGCAGCTCCCACCACCTCCGTCATAGCTCTTCGGGACCGAGGCTCGAACATGCTTCTTCGGTATGCACTAGGGCTCGCTTTAGGGTTTAGGGTTTAGGGTTCAGGGTTTAGGGTTTAGGGTTTAGGGTTTAGGGTTTAGGGTTTAGGGTTTAGGGGTGTTTTGGGCTATGTTGCAGCGAGGCTTTCAGAATCTCAGGAGCGGGAGAACAGACCCGACTGAATAGCTGAGCTCGGGTGTGAACTGTGATCCGAGCCTACAATACTGCTAGTTGCTTAAGAAGAACCCCGAAAGAGTAAAAGATAAGAATCCCTAAAAAAAGGAAGAGTTGTTTTTTTTGTTTTTAAAACCTTTTGGGGGTTCTTAAGCATTTAGTAGAATATCATGTCAAGCATATCAGGTTGCGCTCCGCCCCTCAGAAGTAGGTGGGGACGTCTTCGCCACCGCCATATGGGGGTTTACGATATTCGGGGTACCTTATCGGGGTTTAGGGTTTAGGGTTCAGGGTTTAGGGGTTTAGGGTTCAGGGTTAGGGTTTAGGGGATCCTACTACTTGGGGACTATAGTAGTAGTAGGGGGCCCTTTTTTGTCGTCAACCCCCAAATGTGCCGTCCGGGAGTCGAACGTTCTTTCTGGCCGGAGTGCAGCCCTTTGCAGCTCTTGAGCTGATGGACATGGTTTAGGGTTTAGGGTTTAGGGTTCAGCATCTCTGGTCCAAGCATTCACCAGTTGAGCAGCTTTCAAGGCCACAGGGGAATACCCACCCGCCCATTGGGTCCCACACCAGTAGGAAAATAATCTAATCCTCCGTCAACCTCTCTCTACCTATATAAATTTAAACCTTAAGGTGGAGCCAAAACCGGACCCCCCCCCCCCCCCCCCCCGGACCCAGTGAAAAACCCGAACCCTGGCCCCTCGAGCCCGTGACAAAACAAAAACCAGTGAAAAGCCTGCACCCTGGGGCCCCGACGTCCGGGGGATCTGGGGGGGATCTGGGAGGGATCTGGGGGGGATCTGGGGGGGGATTGGGGGGGATGTGGGAGGGATTTGGGGGGGATTGGGGGGGATCTGGGGGGGAATCTGGCGGATCTGGGGGGGATCTGGGGGGGATCTGGAGGGGATCTGGGGGGGATCTGGGGGGATCGGGAGGATGGGGGGATCTGGGGTGGATCTGGGGGGGATCTGGGGGCGATCTGGGGGGGATCGGGCGGGATCTGGGGGGGGTCTGGGGGGGGGGATGTGGGGGGGGGGGGGATCTGGGGAGGGGGATCTTGGGTCTTGGGGGGGGGGGATCTGGGGGGGGATCTGGCGGGGGGGGGGGGGATCTGGGGGGGGGATCTGGGAGGGGCGATCTGGGGGGGGGGGGGATCTGGGGGGGATCTGAAACCGGTGGTGGGGGCCATGTGTCGGGATCTGGGCGGATCTGGCAGGATCGGGCGGGATCTGGGGGGGATCTGGGGGGGACGGGGATCGGGGGGGGATCTGGGGGGATCTGGGGGGGGATCTGGGAGAAGGAATCTGGGGAGGGAGATCTGAGAGGGGGATCTGGGAAAGGGGGGGGATCTGGGGGGGGGATCTGGGGGGGGGGGGGGGGGGGGGGGGGATCTAAGGATCTGACGGGGATCTGTCTGCTGGGGGATCTGGGGGGGATCTGGGGGGGATCTGGGGGGATCTGGGGGGATCTGGGGGGGTTCTGGGGATCTGGGGTGGATCTGGGGGGATCTAAACCCTGGACCCCGACACTCGTGAAAACCTGAACCTCGGGGCCCCGTGAAAAACATGAACCATGGACCCCCGACGCGAGTGAAAAACCTGAACCCTGGCCCCTCGAGCCCGTGAAAAAAAAAAACAGTGAAAAACCTGAACCCTGGGCCCCCATGCCCGTGAAAACCCGAACCCTGGGGCCCGACGCCCGTGAAAAACCTGAACCCTGGGGCCCCGGCCCGTGAAAAACCTGAACCCTGGGCCCCCAACGCCAGTGAAAAACCCTGAACCCTGACCCCTCGAGCCCGTGAAAAAAAAACAGTGAAAAACACGAACCCTGGACCCCCGACGCCCGTGAAAACCTGAACCCCGGGGCCCCGGCCCGTGAAAAACCTGAACCCTGGACCCCCGACGCCAGTGAAAAACCTGAACCCTGGTCCCTCGAGCCCGTGAAAAAAAACAGTGAAAAACCTGAACCCTGAACCCCCGATGCCCGTGAAAACCCGAACCCTGGGGCCCGACGCCCGTGAAAAACCTGAACCCTGGGGCCCCGACCCGTGAAAAACCTGAACCCTGGGCCCCCGACGCCAGTGAAAAACCTGAACCCTGGCCCCTCGAGCCCGTGAAAAAAAAAAACAGTGAAAAACACGAACCCTGGACCCCGACGCCCGTGAAAACCTGAACCTCGGGGCCCCGGCCCGTGAAAAACCTGAACCCTGGACCCCCGACGCCAGTGAAAAACCTGAACCCTGGCCCCTCGAGCCCGTGAAAAAAAAACAGTGAAAAACCTGAACCCTGGGCCCCCGATGCCCGTGAAAACCCGAACCCTGGGGCCCGACGCCCGTGAAAAACCTGAACCTTGGGGCCCCGGCCCGTGAAAAACCTGAACCCTGGGCCCCCGACGCCAGTGAAAAACCTGAACCCTGGCCCCTCGAGCCCGTGAAAAAAAACAATGAAAAACACGAACCCTGGACCCCCGACGCCCGTGAAAACCTGAACCCCGGGGCCCCGGCCCGTGAAAAACCTGAACCCTGGACCCCCGACGCCAGTGAAAAACCTGAACCCTGGCCCCTCGAGCCCGTGAAAAAAAAACAGTGAAAAACCTGAACCCTGGGCCCCCGACGCCCGTGGAAACCTGAACCCTGGTCCTGCGAGGACTCGAATTTTCCCCAACCCTCCCTCGAAAAGCACTCAATACCAGTGAAAAACCTGAACCCTGGCCCTTCGAGACGCCAGTGAAAATCCTGAACCCTGGCCCTTCGAGCCAGTGAAAAAAAAAAACAGTGAAAAACCTGAACCCTGGAGCCCCCACGTCCGTGGAAAAGCTGAACAACCAGTGAAAACCCTGAAAAGCCAGTGAAAAACCTGAAACCCCGGCCCCCCGACGCCAGTGAAAAACCTGAACCCTGGCCCTTCAAGGCCGGCTTGTGCCCAAATCCACGAAGGTTTGTGCCCAAATCCACGAAGGTTTGTGCCCAAATCCACGAAGGTTTGTGCCCAAATCCACGAAGGTTTGTGCCCAAATCCACGAAGGTTTGTGCCCAAATCCACGAAGCCTCGAACCTTTATAATGTTCATGGCCTTCGTGGATTTGGGCACAAACCTTCGTGGATTTGGGCACAAACCTTCGTGGATTTGGGCACAAATCCCGTGAAAAACCTGAACCCTGGCCCCCCGACGCCGGCGAAAACAGTGAAAAACCTGAACCCTGGCCCTTCGAGGCCGGCTTGTGCCCAAATCCACGAAGGTTTGTGCCCAAATCCACGAAGGTTTGTGCCCAAATCCACGAAGGTTTGTGCCCAAATCCACGAAGGGGTTTAACATTTAAATATATATGGTAGGAGAGGTTTAGGGTTTAGGGTTTAGGGTTTAGGGTTTAGGGTTTAGGGTTTCGGGTAAACCCTACCAGGGACCTTAGGGGTTTATTAGGGGGCTATTTAGGTACATAGAGACTGTATAAGGTACATAATGGTGAATACATACATATATAGATATAGATATCTGGGTTATGTGGGGGAATAAGATAAGGGTTCTTTTTTGAGGGGTCTCTCCTTAACCCCTTAATCCACCCTAAACCCTAAACACAGCTGCCCTCCATAAACCCTAGGGGAAGCCCAGTGGGTCGCCCTGATCAGCCCTTTGGGGCTCGGGTCGTGCGCCAGGCGCGGCAATTCTGTACCCCTAAACCCCAAGCCCTAAACCCTAAACCCCCCCAGAGAGCCCAACTTACCCCTTAACTAAGGAGTACACCTTAAATTGTATAGGGATCCTTAATCTGATTTAAAGGTACAGTTATTCTGTTATTGAGGGGCATTGGGCCCTAAACCCTAAACCCCTTAATGAAGTATTGGGCTCTTTGGGCCTAGAGTTACAGCGTCTCCCGCTGCCTTGCAAGGCCGCGAGACGACGCGTCGCCTCTTGCAGGTGTTCTGGCCCGGTGTTTTAGGGCTTAGAGTTCAGGTCTTTAGGGGTTTAGGGGTTTAGGGGTTTAGGGGTTTAGGGTTTAGCGTATAGGGCTTAGGTTGAGTTTGGGGTTTAGGGCTTAGGGCTTAAGATTTTTTGAGAACATAGGTTTTAGGATGTAAGGCTAAGGGTGTGTCTGATAGGGTTTAGGATGTAAAGTTCAGGCTTAGGGTTTAGGATTGCGGCGGCTAAGCGTTCTCAGAGGTCCAAGTCTTCCGCAGTTGGGATTAGGGTCGAGGGTTTAGGGTTTAGGGCTTAGGGCTTAGGGTTTAGGGTTTAGGGTTTAGGGTTTAGGGTATAGGGTATAGGGTATAGGGTATAGGGTGCAGGCAGGCTTTGCCGTTTAGATTTCCTTGTTGTTCTTAGAAGGAAATTGTTACCATTTGCCCAAGGATCCCCCCCCCCCTAATAATCCCCATATTGCCGATCAGGGAATGAGGGTCCCTGTAGAATCCCTTTAAAGGAGATTCTTTGTCCTTGCAAAGTCCGGCTCAGTGCAGGAACTACTTGAGCCGCATGCACTTTCAAAAGGGAATTGCCGCAGCTACTGGGTTTAGGGTTTAGGGTTCATGCTGAAGTTCCCCTCTTTTGAGCATAGAAAGGCTACGCCCAGGTGCGTCGGTTTTGGTCCGAGCATGGCTCATCTGAGCATGCTTGAGCCCTCCATCTTCAGCTCCCGATCACATGAAGGCGCCTTTACCTCTTGCAGGACGCGTGGGTTTAGGGTTTAGGGTTTTGGGTTTATTTAGGGTTTAGGGTTTAGCACCCAGGCCTGTCGCGGGGCACCTATATGCCCTGAACAGAAAAGGAATGGGCAGCATACCCAACAGTTCTGGCAACTTCCGTTTCTTAAGGCCTGAAACCCCCAAATCTTGGGACGTTCCCCCTTATACTAACAGTCCTTAATCATGGTTATAGTAGGGGGTACTAGAATCCCTATTGCAGAGTGGTAGGGGGGAACATCCCAACCTAAATCCTTTTTGGTGACTAAGGCTCCTCGCAGACTGCTCCATTCCGCTGCCCACACAGCTGGCCGGGTGGTGCTCAACGCGGCAGGCATCCCCCAGTGACACAAGTAAGGCAAACAGATCCCGACCATAATCGATCTACGCAAGCATATCCACACAATACTTGGGTGTGCGTGGGAAAGCAAATCCAGCCTTGAAAACGTCTCTAGATGGCACTGCACGCCGCAGCCCGCAGCCCATTGCCAGAGATTTCTGACTTCGTTCTCGTAGTTCTGTCAAGTACCAGTAGCTCGCAATCATGGGCATTGCTACCCTTGCCGCGATGTGGGTGGCGTCGTCGCTGATGCTACGCAGTGCCGCTGTCCGGTCGCAGTCCGGCATTTTAGCCGCCTGTGACTACAAGGACCTGGCAACAGCCGAGGTCCACGGTGTGTCCGGTGGCGTGGACGTGTCCTTCTGCGGAAAGTCGGTGACGTTGCGCGAAAGTGGCTCGGCAGCAGATCCGTTTGCCGGCGTGACTTGGTGGGATGCATCGCACCAGGGAGAGAAGCTCACGAAGCAGGAGTCGAAGACTTTGAAGAACCACGTCGGCTCCTACTGGCGTTACGGACGCTCGGTGGCTCAACTCGGCAAGGGATTGCTGCCACCGCTCTATAAGGAAGACTACAACACGGACTTCAAGGACGACAACTACGCCTCGTTGGTTCGTTCGGTTTTGGGCTTCACGGTGACCCTTGCAGATGCTGCAAACAAGCTCCCGGCCCCAGCAGCCTGTACGGATGCGTGGCTTGGTGATTGGATCCCCAAAGAGGCACTGGAACTTCTCCGTTTGAAGAAAGAGACGGGAAGGACGACGAGCTTCCCATGGTTCCAGTCTCCCACCTTCGATGAGAGCCATTCTTACCAGTTCTTGACCGAGAAAGAACAGCCCTCGAGCTGCAAGCCTGTGTGCCTTCAGCAGAACATCTCCTTCCCAGTGCAGTTCCACTTCCGGACCCGCCATGGCAAGGACGTCGCCAAGTACGACACGAAGGAGAAGCCGATGCTTGTGTTGCCCAATCTCGCCTTCAAGGTTGCTGATGTATCCGAGGTGATCACCGACCCCCTCTACGTCATGTCCACGGCGGAGCTGGTGCAGTGGCTCAACACGACGCACCCCTACAAGAGCTTTCAGGAAAGAGCAGGGCAGACGTTCGGCCCGTACCCTCGCCTTGCGAAGGAGGTGCAACGTCGCCGAATGGATGGGAATCTGAGGTTTAAACTTAGAAGTCACGGGATGCAAATGACTTTTGTTCCCGCTTTTCAATGGTCTACATGGGTCTTCGAGAGAGTGTGTTGGATGTTCTCAACAGTGTCAAAAGGTCATCTCCTTGCAAGCACATCTAAGGAAGGGGTTCTCGGCCTGGGAAGTGAAGGGGGACGGCGAGGGCAAGTATGAGATGCTGGAGGTGTCGGGTGCGGAGTATCGTCCTTTCTTCGATGCGCTTTCATCTCGCTTCGACATGCCTCCTCGACCGGGCTTGTGGGGTCAAGTCTCCAACGAGGACCCCTACATCATCAAGGTAACCTTGGAAGACCCCGAGGGATGTGACTAACGCTTCAGGAGGTCCCTGAGTCCTAGAAATGCACCACACCCCCTTCGCCCCCTTTCGCACGGGGCATCGAACTGGTGTAAGTTGCAGTCAGCCCCCCCCCTGCTGATTCGTGAATCCTGACCTGCACGGCGAGGGATGCCAATGCCAAGAGAAAAGATGTTTGCCCCGTTCTGTTGTGTGAGGTCTGGCAACGTCAGTACCTCAGTGAAGCAAGTACGTTGTTCATTGAGGGCCTTTCTGATGCCTTGTGCATTGCGACGTTCTTGTTTGCAACTGCATCAGTAGCCATGCGTCGCAGACCTGTTGGAGATCTCATCCTCTAAACCCCCCCCCCCCCCAAGCCCTAAACCCCATTGACCCTGAAGCCTAAAGCCTATGGACCTAGACCCTAAACCCGAAGCCTCAACCCTAAACCCTATAAACCCGAACCCGTTGAGACGGCCCAGCATGCCGCAGCCCATTGCCAGAGATTTCTGACTTCGTTCTCGTAGTTCTGTCAAGTACCAGTAGCTCGCAATCATGGGCATTGCTACCCTTGCCGCGATGTGGGTGGCGTCGTCGCTGATGCTACGCAGTGCCGCTGTCCGGTCGCAGTCCGGCATTTTAGCCGCCTGTGACTACAAGGACCTGGCAACAGCCGAGGTCCACGGTGTGTCCGGTGGCGTGGACGTGTCCTTCTGCGGAAAGTCGGTGACGTTGCGCGAAAGTGGCTCGGCAGCAGATCCGTTTGCCGGCGTGACTTGGTGGGATGCATCGCACCAGGGAGAGAAGCTCACGAAGCAGGAGTCGAAGACTTTGAAGAACCACGTCGGCTCCTACTGGCGTTACGGACGCTCGGTGGCTCAACTCGGCAAGGGATTGCTGCCACCGCTCTATAAGGAAGACTACAACACGGACTTCAAGGACGACAACTACGCCTCGTTGGTTCGTTCGGTTTTGGGCTTCACGGTGACCCTTGCAGATGCTGCAAACAAGCTCCCGGCCCCAGCAGCCTGTACGGATGCGTGGCTTGGTGATTGGATCCCCAAAGAGGCACTGGAACTTCTCCGTTTGAAGAAAGAGACGGGAAGGACGACGAGCTTCCCATGGTTCCAGTCTCCCACCTTCGATGAGAGCCATTCTTACCAGTTCTTGACCGAGAAAGAACAGCCCTCGAGCTGCAAGCCTGTGTGCCTTCAGCAGAACATCTCCTTCCCAGTGCAGTTCCACTTCCGGACCCGCCATGGCAAGGACGTCGCCAAGTACGACACGAAGGAGAAGCCGATGCTTGTGTTGCCCAATCTCGCCTTCAAGGTTGCTGATGTATCCGAGGTGATCACCGACCCCCTCTACGTCATGTCCACGGCGGAGCTGGTGCAGTGGCTCAACACGACGCACCCCTACAAGAGCTTTCAGGAAAGAGCAGGGCAGACGTTCGGCCCGTACCCTCGCCTTGCGAAGGAGGTGCAACGTCGCCGAATGGATGGGAATCTGAGGTTTAAACTTAGAAGTCACGGGATGCAAATGACTTTTGTTCCCGCTTTTCAATGGTCTACATGGGTCTTCGAGAGAGTGTGTTGGATGTTCTCAACAGTGTCAAAAGGTCATCTCCTTGCAAGCACATCTAAGGAAGGGGTTCTCGGCCTGGGAAGTGAAGGGGGACGGCGAGGGCAAGTATGAGATGCTGGAGGTGTCGGGTGCGGAGTATCGTCCTTTCTTCGATGCGCTTTCATCTCGCTTCGACATGCCTCCTCGACCGGGCTTGTGGGGTCAAGTCTCCAACGAGGACCCCTACATCATCAAGGTAACCTTGGAAGACCCCGAGGGATGTGACTAACGCTTCAGGAGGTCCCTGAGTCCTAGAAATGCACCACACCCCCTTCGCCCCCTTTCGCACGGGGCATCGAACTGGTGTAAGTTGCAGTCAGCCCCCCCCCTGCTGATTCGTGAATCCTGACCTGCACGGCGAGGGATGCCAATGCCAAGAGAAAAGATGTTTGCCCCGTTCTGTTGTGTGAGGTCTGGCAACGTCAGTACCTCAGTGAAGCAAGTACGTTGTTCATTGAGGGCCTTTCTGATGCCTTGTGCATTGCGACGTTCTTGTTTGCAACTGCATCAGTAGCCATGCGTCGCAGACCTGTTGGAGATCTCATCCTCTAAACCCCCCCCCCCCCCAAGCCCTAAACCCCATTGACCCTGAAGCCTAAAGCCTATGGACCTAGACCCTAAACCCGAAGCCTCAACCCTAAACCCTATAAACCCGAACCCGTTGAGACGGCCCAGCATGCCGCAGCCCATTGCCAGAGATTTCTGACTTCGTTCTCGTAGTTCTGTCAAGTACCAGTAGCTCGCAATCATGGGCATTGCTACCCTTGCCGCGATGTGGGTGGCGTCGTCGCTGATGCTACGCAGTGCCGCTGTCCGGTCGCAGTCCGGCATTTTAGCCGCCTGTGACTACAAGGACCTGGCAACAGCCGAGGTCCACGGTGTGTCCGGTGGCGTGGACGTGTCCTTCTGCGGAAAGTCGGTGACGTTGCGCGAAAGTGGCTCGGCAGCAGATCCGTTTGCCGGCGTGACTTGGTGGGATGCATCGCACCAGGGAGAGAAGCTCACGAAGCAGGAGTCGAAGACTTTGAAGAACCACGTCGGCTCCTACTGGCGTTACGGACGCTCGGTGGCTCAACTCGGCAAGGGATTGCTGCCACCGCTCTATAAGGAAGACTACAACACGGACTTCAAGGACGACAACTACGCCTCGTTGGTTCGTTCGGTTTTGGGCTTCACGGTGACCCTTGCAGATGCTGCAAACAAGCTCCCGGCCCCAGCAGCCTGTACGGATGCGTGGCTTGGTGATTGGATCCCCAAAGAGGCACTGGAACTTCTCCGTTTGAAGAAAGAGACGGGAAGGACGACGAGCTTCCCATGGTTCCAGTCTCCCACCTTCGATGAGAGCCATTCTTACCAGTTCTTGACCGAGAAAGAACAGCCCTCGAGCTGCAAGCCTGTGTGCCTTCAGCAGAACATCTCCTTCCCAGTGCAGTTCCACTTCCGGACCCGCCATGGCAAGGACGTCGCCAAGTACGACACGAAGGAGAAGCCGATGCTTGTGTTGCCCAATCTCGCCTTCAAGGTTGCTGATGTATCCGAGGTGATCACCGACCCCCTCTACGTCATGTCCACGGCGGAGCTGGTGCAGTGGCTCAACACGACGCACCCCTACAAGAGCTTTCAGGAAAGGGCAGGGCAGACGTTCGGCCCGTACCCTCGCCTTGCGAAGGAGGTGCAACGTCGCCGAATGGATGGGAATCTGAGGTTTAAACTTAGAAGTCACGGGATGCAAATGACTTTTGTTCCCGCTTTGCAATGGTCTACATGGGTCTTCGAGATAGTGTGTCGGATGTTCTCAACAGTGTCAAAAGGTCATCTCCTTGCAAGCACATCTAAGGAAGGGGTTCTCGGCCTGGGAAGTGAAGGGGGACGGCGAGGGCAAGTATGAGATGCTGGAGGTGTCGGGTGCGGAGTATCGTCCTTTCTTCGATGCGCTTTCATCTCGCTTCGACATGCCTCCTCGACCGGGCTTGTGGGGTCAAGTCTCCAATGAGGACCCCTACATCATCAAGGTAACCTTGGAAGACCCCGAGGGATGTGACTAACGCTTCAGGAGGTCCCTGAGTCCTAGAAATGCACCACACCCCCTTCGCCCCCTTTCGCACGGGGCATCGAACTGGTGTAAGTTGCAGTCAGCCCCCCCCCTGCTGATTCGTGAATCCTGACCTGCACGGCGAGGGATGCCAATGCCAAGAGAAAAGATGTTTGCCCCGTTCTGTTGTGTGAGGTCTGGCAACGTCAGTACCTCAGTGAAGCAAGTACGTTGTTCATTGAGGGCCTTTCTGATGCCTTGTGCATTGCGACGTTCTTGTTTGCAACTGCATCAGTAGCCATGCGTCGCAGACCTGTTGGAGATCTCATCCTCTAACCCCCCCCCCCCCCCAAGCCCTAAACCCCATTGACCCTGAAGCCTAAAGCCTATGGACCTAGACCCTAAACCCGAAGCCTCAACCCTAAACCCTATAAACCCGAACCCGTTGAGACGGCCCAGCATGCCGCAGCCCATTGCCAGAGATTTCTGACTTCGTTCTCGTAGTTCTGTCAAGTACCAGTAGCTCGCAATCATGGGCATTGCTACCCTTGCCGCGATGTGGGTGGCGTCGTCGCTGATGCTACGCAGTGCCGCTGTCCGGTCGCAGTCCGGCATTTTAGCCGCCTGTGACTACAAGGACCTGGCAACAGCCGAGGTCCACGGTGTGTCCGGTGGCGTGGACGTGTCCTTCTGCGGAAAGTCGGTGACGTTGCGCGAAAGTGGCTCGGCAGCAGATCCGTTTGCCGGCGTGACTTGGTGGGATGCATCGCACCAGGGAGAGAAGCTCACGAAGCAGGAGTCGAAGACTTTGAAGAACCACGTCGGCTCCTACTGGCGTTACGGACGCTCGGTGGCTCAACTCGGCAAGGGATTGCTGCCACCGCTCTATAAGGAAGACTACAACACGGACTTCAAGGACGACAACTACGCCTCGTTGGTTCGTTCGGTTTTGGGCTTCACGGTGACCCTTGCAGATGCTGCAAACAAGCTCCCGGCCCCAGCAGCCTGTACGGATGCGTGGCTTGGTGATTGGATCCCCAAAGAGGCACTGGAACTTCTCCGTTTGAAGAAAGAGACGGGAAGGACGACGAGCTTCGCATGGTTCCAGTCTCCCACCTTCGATGAGAGCCATTCTTACCAGTTCTTGACCGAGAAAGAACAGCCCTCGAGCTGCAAGCCTGTGTGCCTTCAGCAGAACATCTCCTTCCCAGTGCAGTTCCACTTCCGGACCCGCCATGGCAAGGACGTCGCCAAGTACGACACGAAGGAGAAGCCGATGCTTGTGTTGCCCAATCTCGCCTTCAAGGTTGCTGATGTATCCGAGGTGATCACCGACCCCCTCTACGTCATGTCCACGGCGGAGCTGGTGCAGTGGCTCAACACGACGCACCCCTACAAGAGCTTTCAGGAAAGAGCAGGGCAGACGTTCGGCCCGTACCCTCGCCTTGCGAAGGAGGTGCAACGTCGCCGAATGGATGGGAATCTGAGGTTTAAACTTAGAAGTCACGGGATGCAAATGACTTTTGTTCCCGCTTTTCAATGGTCTACATGGGTCTTCGAGATAGCGTGTCGGATGTTCTCAACAGTGTCAAAAGGTCATCTCCTTGCAAGCACATCTAAGGAAGGGGTTCTCGGCCTGGGAAGCGAAGGGGGACGGCGAGGGCAAGTATGAGATGCTGGAGGTGTCGGGTGCGGAGTATCGTCCTTTCTTCGACGCGCTTTCATCTCGCTTCGACATGCCTCCTCGACCGGGCTTGTGGGGTCAAGTCTCCAATGAGGACCCTTACATCATCAAGGTAACCTTGGAAGACCCCGAGGGATGTGACTAGAGGCCCAGGGCAGCAACCGTGGACCAATGAACGCTTCAGCAGGCCCCTGAATCCTGGAAATGCATCACACCCCCCTTCGCATGGGGGCATCGAACTGATGTTTTAATCTCAGTCGACGCCCCTGCTGATGTCCCGACTTGTGCGGTGATGGATGCCACTGCCGAGAGAAAGGATGCCCTCTGCTGTGTGAGCTCCGGCAGCTTCCCGAAGCCTAAGCCCTGACCCCTAAACTCTACTCCCTCAACCCTATCAGCCCTATCAGCCCTATCAGCCCCATCAGCCCTATCAGCCCTATCAACCCTATCAACCCTGTCAACCCTGTCAACCCTATCAACCCTGAACCCTAAACCCTACACCTATGCAAGCCCTATCAGATCCTATCAGCACACCGAATCCGAAAAAAGCTTCAGTCCGAGACTGACAGGAAGCGCAGCTGGCCGGGCCGGCAATGCCGCCGTCTCGGCCGGACAGGCGAGGTTGTGGGTTTGGGGTTTCCGGGGGTTGAGGGGTTTAGGGGTTTAGGGTTTAGGGTTTATAGGGTTTAGGGTTTAGGGTTTCGAGGCCAGGGCTTCTTGGTTCGCAGCGCAACGCCTTCCTCGAAGGTTTTTTGCTGACAACTCTGGTATGCAACTCAGAACATCTCCTTGGTAGCCCAGTGGTACCCTTTTTACCCGTTTCTGGCTGGTTAGTAGTAGGGAATGCGGGAATGAGGGCCCTATATATACCCTTTAAGGGATTGTATAGGGCCCTCATTCCCTCATTCCCGACTAAGAACCAGATCTTTTTTTATTTTTTATGGGTTCTCTTATAGAATAGCCAACCCCCAAACAGGTGCCTCATTATGATGTGGTTACCGGGCTACGGGACTTGGTAGCCACGTTGCGCTCTTCTCATCTCCGCCACTGTCGTCACCACTCCTGTCTTCTCTAAACTTCTCCAAGGAGATTTAAGGTTTATAGGGTTTAGGGTTTAGGGTTTAGGGTTTAGGGTTTAGGGTTTAGGGTTTAGGGTTAGTTTGATGAGGCATCTCGCTGTCAATGACATTCCACACATTTTGTTGCATGAGAATTCCCCACCATAGCGACCGACTTTGGGTTCTTCACTCTGAAAATCCGGCGGCCGGAAGCCGCGACGGGCACGGATCCGGGATGTACCAGTGTGTAGGGTTTAGGGTTTAGGGTTTAGGGTTTAGGGTTTAGGGTTTAGGGTTTAGGGTTTAGGGTTTAGGGTTTAGGGTTTAGGGTTTAGGGTTTAGGGTTTAGGGGATCTTTCCGGTGCCCCAAGTCCGGTGTCGGGGTCTCCCGGTGTCATAGGGTCCATAGGGTCCTTAAAGCAGGGGGGTTCGAGGTCCCTAAGCCTCCCTAAGGTTCCCTAGGTACCTCGCCCCCTTAAGAACCCTATAGAATGATGTCCCAATGCCCTGGCAGTTGGTGCCCAGTCCTCATTGCCCTCGGTGTCCCCTTGTCCGGGCATTCTCCTGATGCCAAGAGTGAAGATGTGCACGGCTCAGACACGGGGCCTGTACATGGCTACGCACATTCCCTGAGAGGCATCTTTGGTGACGACCTTCCGTGCGACAACCTTCGGCGTTCACCAATCTGTACAGACAACGTGGCACGTGATCCGGCCACCCCTAGCTCAAGCGGTGAACTACGTCATCACCCCCTCAGGCTTCTCAGACGGCAGTGCGGAGTAATTCTAGGGCTATCATCGACTTTCCGTGTTACCACTCAGCTTGCACATTGCAGGACATTCAAGCAGTTGGACCAATGAGGATCCCTTCAGGGAACACTTCTGTACAAAGAAGCCGCTTCTAATGTATGAAAGGTTTAGGGTTCAGGGTTTAGGGGTTAGGGCTCAAAGGTATCCATAAGGGGAGAACATATGCCCACAGCCCAGGCTTCCTCACGAGCGCGTCCACACTTTGCGCCCTCCTTTCTCTGCGCCTTTGCATCCTGTGGACAGGGGTTTCGGGACAGTCTTGGGAACTTTCAGCGGGCTACTAGCAGGATCGGGGCATTTCGTAAGTAGAGCTATAAGTACCTCAATTGGAATTATAAGCAAGCATAAGTATAGTTACCTTACCTAGAACCCTACTTACAATGTCCCCTGATCCTTAGGGTTGAGAGGTTGGCTGTTCAAGGCTTGTACGAACATGCCTTTGCATAGAACCCTACACCCCTAGCCCCAAAAACGAACCCTACTTTGGAAGCCCTTTTGACTTTGTAAGTCTACTTCGTATCCCCGAGAATTCTTTTGAACAATCCCCATAACCCAGCTTGCTAACCCCACTTTCTGAGTCAACAGAACTTCCAAAGTAAACCCCTTAAAGCTCTAGAACCCGAAAACCCCAAACCCCAAACCCTAAACCCTAAATCCTAAACCCTAACCCTAAACCTCCAAAGGCCTCTCGCTGCCCTGGCTGCCGTTGCCTCGGCTGGCGCCGTGGGCGCCGGGGCGGCCTCTGCAGCGTTGCAGACGTCCTCCGAGCTGCTGAGGCCCCTGGGACCATTGGGCTTGCGCGGCTTAGTTGGAGCTGAGGGCTACTGGGAAATAGTTTTTATTTTTTGGGGTACTTTATTTCCTAAGAAACAGCTAAACATTGCAATTTTTGCTGAACCCTAAACCCTTCCTAGAACTATACCCATGAACCTCAAAAGGCGGGTTTTAGGGATTTAGTCGGGGCTTTGGGATTTGGCGGCTTTAGGGTCTTTACCTGGGACCCTATTTACCTCGAGGTTTTAGGGTTCGTACGTGCGTTTTGTAGCCCAGTGGTACCCTTTACCCTTGCATGGGGTTCAAGGTTCCCTTACCGGTAGAGTCTTTAGGGGTCGGAGCTTTGGGGCTTACTTAGGGGCTTTAGCCGAACAGTGGGTTCTACGGCTTGGGGGGGGGCTTCCGGGCTTAACTATCTACATAACAATAACTTGGGGGCCTTAATAAGAATAGAGTTTTGGGGGCTGTTGTACTATAGTTTTATTGGGACCATAATGGAAAACTATTAGTAACTTTTCCGACCCATATTTAAGATGTAGACCTCTCTGTGTTTTTCTACGCTACTCCAGGCAGACCCAAACCGACGCGAAGCCATGAACCCACCAGCACACGGAGCGCATACAGCCCTCTAAGCTCCAAACACAGATGGCACGGGGTTTAGGCGTCTGAGGTTGCCTGCAGCCCTGGAGCCCTGAGAGAGTTTAGGGTTTAGGGTCCAGGGCCCGAACTCCCGAAATCCAGCGAAGTCTTGTCGAGGACGGGAGCCTGTCGTGGCCCGGACGGTGCTGCGACTGCCCTGGAGGCACGCCAAAAAACTCTGAGCCCTAAACCCCTAACCCTAAAACCTAAACACCTTGACTTTTAGACTCCTTAAAGCCTGAACCTTAGAACCTTAAGCCTTGCAAACTCTGGGACATATAGGGTGGGGAGCAGCTTGGAGGGCCATGAAGGCCTCCGGGTTTGGGGGCGTAGGGTAGGGGGTTTGGGGTTTTCTTCGTCCAGGGCTACTAGGACAAACAAGCCCCAACGATTAAAGCCCCCCCCCCCCCCCTTGAAAGCAGAATCATGATCACAAACGAGACAAACGAAAATCACAGCAGAAGCAGCCCCCAATATACGTTTCAAGGGCACCGGCAGCGTAGGCCTGGAAGACTTCTCGGTAAGAGGAACCCAGCTGAGTTGGACTCAACATGTTCCAGGACATGAAAAGCCTAGAAACTTGTCTTTGCGAGCAGCGGGACCTTCGGGTACTCAGAACAGGACCCCCCCCCCTACTTCCTTAGCTTCCTTCAGGTTTCAAAAGCATACAAAAGCTCCCCAAGCATTGAGCCCCAAAGGTTTCAGGGTTTAGGACGTATAGTCATGGTCCTCTATAATATATATATATATATACACACATACATATCTGGCTCAGTAATTCTTACAAGAGGATTCCCAAAAGAGACCATCATGTCGAGAACCTGACGTGTCCATCTCCCATGCAAAGAGGTGCTGCAGCGTGCCCTCCAGGACCCGAATTATGCACGGGCACCTTGGCCGAAGGTAGGGTTTAGGGTTTAGGGTTTAGGGTTTAGGGTTTAGGGTTTAGGGTTTAGAGTTTAGGGTTTAGGGTTTAGGGTTTAGGGTTTAGGGTTTAGGGTTTAGGGTCTAGGGTTTAGGGTTTAGGGTTTAGATTTTCGTTTGGGGCTTAACCGGCGTCCTACTTGCTACCCGCGATTTCTGCAGGGTTCGCATTAAGAGTGCCCTGAAACTCCAATGTAGCCCTAAACCCTGAGCCCTAAACCCTGAACCCTAAACCCGTTTCCCTAAACCCTAAACCCTAAGACCTCGGCTGTTTCGATTTCCGGTTCAGTGTGTACGGTTGCAGACCTGTGGTCCCCCCCAAGCCCTTGAAAGAGCTCGAGCTGCTAAACCCGAGACCGTACACGTTGGGGTTCAGGGTTCAGGGTTCAGGGCTTAGGGTTTAGGGCTTAGGGCTTAGGGTTTAGGGTTCAGGGTTCAGGGTTCAGGGCTTAGGGCTTAGGGTTTAGGGCTACCAGTTTTTTTCTTTTTTTCAGGTTCAAATAGGGTTTTGTGGAACTCTTCTGGGGTTATTTCGCCCAGGAGCTCGAAGAAATGCTTCGCTCCGAGCGGGAACACTCCAAAACGCGCCGGCAGAAGCTTCTGCGCCGTGCCCATACCTGGGCAACCATGGCCCCCTGGGTGTGCAAGTGCCAGGGGTTGGGTTTAGGGTTTAGGGCTTATAGGGTTTAGGGTTTATAGGGTTTATCGTGTTTGGGGTCTAGGGTCTGGGTTTAGGGTTTAGGGTTTAGGTTGTAGGCTTTAGGGTTTGGTAGGGATTGGGGCTTCGAGCGTCGGATTCTGAAACGCACCCCTCGTTTGGCGCGTAGGACGTTAAACGCTACGGGATTTGCTTCATCGGGCGACGAAGACAGGTATCAAAGCACTGGCAAGAAAATGAATAGTAGTAGTACCGGGAAGTCGTAGTAAGTAATGGTAAGAATAGAAGCAGTCGAAACAACCGTAGCAATTCTCAGAGTGGCTTGTTGATGTTGCTTGGATGCTCCATGCCCTGTGACCTTCCATTCTGCCTAGAGGGTTAGGGAACCCAAAGGCCATAACCCGAAGCCCGAAACACAAAGTGCATCCTAGGTCACTGGGCACCCTAGCGCCCAATAAGAGCTCTGACCTTCGAGGGTCGGTGGAGTATACGTTCCCTAAACCCTGAACCCTCAACCCTAAACCCTAAACCCTAACCCTAAACCCCAAACCCTAAACCCTAAACCCTGAACCCTAAGGTCAATGTCGGGATCATCGCGCGCGTGTCGCCGCGGGTCTCTGACGTCGTCTCCCGGAGAGTTCTCTCCAACAGCCAGCCTCCGGGGCTGGAAGCGCTGAGGCATCCGTTTTGTGGTCCCGAAACCCTATAAACCCTAGAAACTCCAGAAACCCTAGAAACCCTAGAAACCCTAGAAACCCTATAAACCCTATAAACGCTATAAGCCCTTATGAACCCTATAAACCCTAGAAACCCTAAACAGCCATATAAACCCTATAAGCCCAAAACCATACAAGCCCTAAGCCCTAAGTCAAAAACCACAGATATACCAAAACGGCCCTTCAACAAAGCCACAAGCCTTTCAAGCCTAGCCCAAGCCCTCATAACGTCCCTGAAAAGCCTCGAGTTAAAGGAAGGACTCAAGCCCTCAAGCTAGACCTTTCGACCCTAAACCCCAGTTTCGGGTTTAGGGTTCAGGGTTTAGGCTTTAGGGTTTAGGGTCTAGGGTTTAGGGTTCAGGGTTTAGGGTCTAGGGTCTAGGGTTTAGGGTTTAGGGTTTACCCCCCAAACCCTACACAAACCCCTTGTATCTACCGCGGAACACTTATTGCTCTGGGTTCGAGGGTGGCCCTGCTGACCGGCGGCCCGGGCGTCTTCGGCGCGCTTGAGGAGGCCGGGAGGGTTTAGGGTTTAGGGTTTAGGGCTTATAGGGCTTAGGGCTTAGGGTTTAGGGTTTAGGGTTTAGGACTTAGGGCTTAGGGCTTAGGGCGTTCTTTTGAAGAACAGAGATGCGTCAGCAGGCTTGTGGCTTCAAGACACCCCGCTAACGACGCCACATGTCCAGGTTCATGTTGTGGCCATTGCTCTGGATCTTGCCTCTGATTCTCTGCACCGCTACTTCGGAGGATGGCTCTGCTCCTGCTTCTGAGCCTGAGGAGTGTGAGCTGCAGAGGCTGAGCATGCTGCAAGCGCGAAGCGTCCTGAGTTCCAGCCCCAGATTGCCTTGGGATGACCGCGTTTTCGTGTTCGGAACCTACCATAAGGGTGGCTCCACCATGATGGTCAACATTGTGGAGAGGGCTTTCAAGGCCCTGGGGGCAGACATGGACGTTGACAGCTGCTTCAGGGGCGGGTTCCTGAAGAACATCACGGAGTGCATGCGGAACAACGTCACCAGCATCCGTCTCTTCACCGGGTTCTTTTGCCCCCGGGACCTGGAGGAGACGAAAGCTATTCAGAAGCCCCGGGGGGCGCGCACCGTCATGGAGATCAGAGACCCACGGGACATGATGGTCTCAGCATACTGCTTCGCCAAGTCAGGTGGGGACTATGGAGTGCAGATCTTCCCCTTACATGCAGAGAAGATACCGTTTCCTGAGATCCTCACAATGGGACCTGCTGAGGGCCTGCGCGTCATTTCCCAGCAGATGTTTGGTCTTCTTGACTGCATGAACAGGAGCCAGCAGAAAGTTAGGGACGACCCTGATGTGTTGGTGGTGCGCTATGAAGACTTCGCAAGGTCTTCGCGCGATTTCGATAAGAGGGTGCTGCAGATGTTTCACTTCCTTTTTGAGGATCTCGTTTCGCCGGCGCAGTACCGTGACATGTGGGAAGCAGTGAAAGTCGAGGATTTGAACAGGCAAGAAGAGTCGGGGAACACAAACATCACCGAGCACACGAACGACGATGAATGCATGCGCCGTTCAACTGCGGTGCTCCGAGCACTGCCCGACATCAATGCCAAGGTTCGAGATTTCCAGAGGTCGCTGGGGTATGCCTAGCACGTGGCGCCCGCGAAAAATCTTTCGCCAAAGTTGCTGTCCTTTTGGTTCCTATCAGACCTTTTGAGTGCCCTACACAGTTAACCCGAATCCCTACAGTCCCCGAATCCGAAGCTTCATGGGGCTTAGGAGCAAGAAGGTTTCTACTGCTGGTAGCAGTTGTCTTGCGCTAGTTTTCAATAAATACGGGTCCTCCCGTCTCTTGTATCTGCACATGCTCCAAACCCGTAAGCCCCCAAATTTTCGACCCCTGAACCCTACATCTCCATCCTAGTCCCTAAGCCCTTAAGCCCCGAAGCCTTGTACACTTTAATTAAGCCCTGCACCCTGAGCTGACTGCGGATTGCACTCAAAGGGTCTAGGGTTGAGTGGTTATAGGGTTTAGGTTTAGTGATATGGGGTTTAGGTTTATAGGGTTGATAGGGTTTAGGGTCTAGAGGGTTTAGGGTGCAGGGTTCCGCCCTATACCCTAAACCCTAAACCCTAAACCCGAAACCCTAAATCCTAAACCCTAAACCCTAAACCCTGTAAGTTTCGGGGAAACGGAGTCCCGAGTGAGACAGGTCCTTGCTGGCCAGCGCTCGGCTCTTGTCGAGTCCACGAGGCGCCCGTGAAAGCTTCCGGGGTGTAGGGTTTTAGGGTTTAGGGTTTAGGGTAAAGTGTAGGGTTTTAGGGTTTAGGGTTCAGGGTTTAGGGTTTAGGGTTGAGGGTTTCAGAGCTGAAGGGTTTAAGGTCTCAAGGCCTTACGAGCTTAAGGGTTCAAGGGCTTGAGGGCTTAAGGGCTCAAGGGCTCAAGGGCTTGAGGTCTGAAGAGGGTTTAAGGGCTTAAGGGCTTCAAGGTTTAGAACTTTAAGGGGTTAAGGGTTTAAGGGTTTCAGGGTGCAGGGTGTCGGGTTCTAGCCTTAGGGTACTAGGGTACTGGGTTTCCCGAACCCTAAACCCTAAGCCCGAAACCCTAGAACCTGAAATCTCAAGTCGGTTTGAGGCACGTCGCCTTAGAACCCTCACGGAGGCGTTGGGCACAGGGTTTAGGGCCTTGGCTTGAGCTACCCTGAACCCTAAACCCTGAACCTTGAACCTTGAACAGCTTCTACACCCTTAGTCACAGACCCATGGTCCCTTCGCTTCGTTCACCAATCTGCACCCCACAGAGCTGCAGCCAAGTTTAGGGTTTAGGGTTGGGGCCACCTCAGATGGCCTCCGGTGGGCCCACCCTACGGGCTCTGGCTGGTTTTGATTCCCACCCTCATGGGGGTTAGGGTTTGGGGTTTGTGGTTTGGTGTGTAGCGCTTCAGTTTCAGGACTTTGGCTGTAGACGCGCCCAGAAATCCAAATCATCAGATGCTTCGTGGAGGCTGACCCTCGCTGTGAGTACCTGGCTCAATACCACCGGTCACGGCAAGGCCGACGGATAAAATCCAGGTTGGGGCTTCGTGGGGGCTTCAGGGTTTGCAGCGTAGTTTCTGGTTTTGGTTTCTTTTTGCTGGCGGGCTTCCAAGGGTTCGGGCTTTAAGGTCTTATTCTTCAGAGTCCTTAGTAGCTGAGTGAGCACACTTTACACTTTTTGGGACACTATAATCCCCCATAGAACTAAAAGTGTACATTTTTGGGGGGCTTATCAACTCAGCAACTAAGAGTCTACGGTCTGAGGGTTTCAGGTTGTGAGAAACCTGACTCAAGGCGAACACCTATAGGACCGGGCTTTTGATTTGTGCACGTTTTTGTGCCAATTACACTTCAAACCCTGTAAACCTCGCACCCTAAATCCTAATTAGGTGGCTTGTGTTTGGGGCCTAGGTGGGTTAGCTCACCATGCGGGCTGATCCAAATCATCTGCTCTTTGGGTGTCGTATGGTTTTGTAGGCGTGGCTTGTGTTGTTACCAGCTGTGGCCTAGTCCAAAAACCTTCTTCACGAAATCTTGAGGGATCGTGAGCAACACCTCTCAACACAGAGCTTGATGCAGTTTCGCAATCGGAGTGAGCCACACCTTCACACAACATCCCCCCCCCCCCCCCCCCCGCACCCTCACCCTCTCCCTCTCCCTCTCCCTCTCCCTCTCCCTCTCCCTTTCCCTTTCCCTTTCCCTTTCCCTTTCCCTTTCCCTGCCCGTGAGGGGTGTCTAGGTTGATGCAAGTTCGCGCAATGAAAAGCAGCGGCAGCGGCAGCGGCAGTGGCAGCGGCAGCAACCAGCAGAAGCAGCAGAAGAAGCAGCCGCAGCGGCAGGTATACTATTAAAACTAACTATAGTAATAATTACTAGTGACACTAATCAATAATCATGATAATAGCTATAAATCATACTAGTGAATATTTATAAATGTTCATACAAAACGAGCAATAATGGCTCACGGGTCAGAAGTACACCCCGCCCCCCCTACGAACCCTGTGCTGCAAAGCTCATCAACCTTAAACCCTAAACCTAAACCCCAAACCCCAAACCCTAAACCCTAAACCCTAAACCCTAAACTCCATGGCATGCTGGGAAGGTCGACTTACTCCGCTCCTCCTCAGGGCGCTCAGTGGAGTGCATTGCGATCTCCGCCAGGCCAGAAATACAGGGGTTGAGGGTTTAGGGTTTAGGGTTTAGGGTTTTAGGGTTTTAGGGTTTTAGGGTTTTGGGAGGGTTCGCACGGTGTTGGGTTCATGGGCCTTTAGAGTGGGCTTTGGTCGGATGCCTTGTACGCTTTTGGCTTGTGAAAGCCAAGGGCAGTACTTCTGTACTGAGCGGGTATAACCCTCTTGAATATGTAGATAGAGCTGCGTCTCCGTCTAGTCCGCTTCCACACGGTTTTGATCCCTAGCAAGCCATTTGCTCAGACTCAGTGGGCCTAGATCTCTGCGGTAAGCTGCCGGATGCACCTTGTTGAGATGCTGAGCTACATCTGCTTTGTAGATTGTACTGGGTTACCATGTGTATATATGTCCTGTAATGTGTTATCATAAATTATATGTATATATATATATATATCTACATGTACATATCTAGATTTGTAAATCTAGCAGGGTATAAGTGTTGCCGGTTTCGGGTGACATAGGGATTAGGGTCGCTTCTCGGGTACTTCTAGCACGTAGAACTCTACGTTGTGCCTACTTGCTAGGTCCGATCCTCCAAGTTATAGGATTCCTATTCGGAGCATCTCGAGTTTGTGCTCAGCGGTTTACGGTTTAGGGCTTTGGGTTCAGGTTGAAGGTTCAGGGTTTAAATAAAATCTCAAGGGCACATTGACGTGAGGGGAGTGAAGGAGGGGACGCAGAGAATTGACACCAGTATGAAAGTCAGTAGGGGTGGTGTGTTCTTGGCTTAAAGCATAGCTGTGTTTCCATCCATTCTAGATCTGACCAAGAAAATTTTCCAGTGGGTAGTTTCTTGTTGTATAAACATCTTAGAATTCACGAAGGAAGAAACTGCCCGCCTAGAACTGGTCCTGGAATTACGGTGCTTAGATTTGCGCACTGAGAGTTCCAGTGTGTTTGGACAGACACGTGGCCGAGTATCGCTCGCTGGGCCTTCGTGGAGGATGCCACGCGGCCTGTCGCCACCTGGCCAAATAGGGCCCGGGCTACAAGGTGGCAAGGTACCATGTGGACGAATTCTGCGAGGTTTCGGGTTCAGGGGTTTGTCATTCACACTCACATGTAAGACCATGAAGTGCACACCTTTTCTCCTAAATCATAAGCCCTATGAACCCTGTAAACCCCATAAACCCCATAAACCCTATAAGCCCGATAAGCCCTATAAGCCCTATAACCCTATAAACCCTGTAAAATCATGTCGTAAACCCTTTAAACCCTTAAAACCCTTAACCCTTCTAACCCCTAAACACTAAACCATAAACCCTAAACGCGAACCCCAACCCAGAAGCGAACTAACCAGAAGATCCCAAAGCACATGAAGCCACCCTTTACAAAGCTGTAATTCTTCTTAACATGCAGCAACAGCATACCCATACCCTTACCTAAAGCCCCAAATCCTCCCTTCAACCCCTAAACGCTAAAGCGCTGCACAAGCCCAGCTGGCTTTTACTTTGCTCAGTCATGGTGGCATACTTACCCCACGACTCTGACAACATGAGTGACTGGGAGCTTGGGACGGAGTCCTTCCATTGGGAACGCTACTTTGGCGTGTCCCAGCCGGACTAGTACAAGTACTGGGCGAGCTCACGGCCCACTGCACGTCAAGGACCCTAAACCCTAAACCCTATGCCCAGCAGAGTGAGAGGCCCCTGCAACTTTGCCTCCCTCCGAGGTTCCGGTGTCTTGAGTCCAGTGGAGGAGGGGGCCGGACACAACAACAAAAATCAGCAGTTTCGCAAGCCCTGAGACCTCTAAACCCCATTAAACACTACAATCCTAAAGAAAGCTCCCTGAAATGTGTTGACCCAGGTTGCTCAGCATAAAGTGCTAAAGAGATCTTGGACAAGCTTTTAACTGTGCTGTTTACTCTCGTCTTCCCAGAAACAGCCCGACAAATGCAGGGTTCCCGGTACCCTAAGCACTTAGACTCCTAAACCCCGACCCCTAAACCCTACTGGCCCCAAGCCCCCCTGATCCCGTACCCCATACACCCTAAACCCTGAACCCTAAACCATACTCCCTAAACCCTAAACCCTAAACCCTAAACCCTAAACCCTGAACCCTGAACCCTAAACCCTAAACCCTAAACCCTAAACCCTAAACCCTAACCTGTACGCCCCAAGCCCCCGAAATCATCACAAAATCATCACGGCACTCCCAGGCGACGCCATTGGCGCTGTGGGCTCCAGCCTCGCAGAGGGCCCTGCAGCGGCTGTGGTTCGCTAGCATGGGGGGCGTGTAGGGTTTAGGGTTTAGGGTTTAGGGTTTAGGGTTTAGGGTTTAGGGTTTAGGGTTTAGGGTTTAGGGTTTAGGGTTTAGGGTTTAGGGTTTAAGGTCCTCCTTGGTGGATGGTGCTCCAAGTGTGCAGCGACTGGGGTTGCATTTCGGGTTTCGCGTAAACCCTCTGGTGCTTCCAATCCCAGAGCCAGGGATCTCCTGAATATAATAAGTGCACACACACACATACGTCATGTGCATACTTATGAGACTTCCCAGCGTATATATGTATACATACATACATACATACGTACGTACGTACATACATAGATACATACATACATGCATGCATACATACATACATACATTCAGACACACACTGCTTAGTGTAAACTGCCCAGAAGCCAGTAGCTATTCTGAATGCATGGACCTCTAGGCCTGTACAAAAGAAGCTTCATCTCCGGCTAGATTCGCGGCAGATCCCTTCATCACTTCGGCGAACAGGCACTGCCAACGACGCGAACGCAGCAGGGTTCAGGCCTAGGGGCCTCTTACAGGTTTTTCAGGCCTTATAGGGCCTCTCAGGGCTTGTTCCTTGGTCGCCGCGCGGACACGCATCGCGAACGGTCCTGTTTCCCGCCGAAACTGAGCCAACACGCAGCTCGACCGACAGTTTGACTCCTCACCTATCTCTTCTATGTGTGCATCTAAACCGCATGCCCCTGAACCCGACCACTGAACCCCAAAGTCCCCTCAGCAAAACCCATCAGACGATGTAGAATGCTCAAATGGAACACCATGTGGGGGCCGCCCTAAACCCTAAACCCTAAACTTCAGCCTCCCGAGCTCCACACTTTCGTGTCCGGGTGCGGCCCAAGGCTGTTGCCAGCGTCTCCGGCTTCGTCTACCGCCCCGTGAGCCTGGCCAGCCGATGGCTGCCCGGGGCATACCAGGGTTTAGGGTTTAGGGTTTAGGGTTTTAGGGTTTTAGGGTTTTTGTAGTGCTATTATGGATTTAGGTACCCCAAACCCTATTTAGTATGGTCTTTTGGTACCTAATTCCATAGTAGTAATACAAAATGGACCCTCTGGGTATTGGGGTTTATATGCTCTAAATCAGTCGTATCATATTGACGATATCGAACTTGAAGATATTGATCTTCCAGTATGTTTCACGAAAGCAGGGTTCCACAAGCCTCCCAAAAGAAAGCATGACCCTAAACCTCATACCCCGTAGGGTAATATAGGGGTCGGAATCATTACTAACAGGATTCCCTTGTGGTGCCAAGTTAGCTATACTAAAACCCCCCCCCCCCACAAAAAAAAAAACTATTCCACTTCTTAGGCACCTATAAACCCTAAACCCTAAACCCTAAACCCTAAACCCCCACTCCTTCAGCCACACGTCGAGCCACCTTTGTTCAGGTCGCAGTTTCCCAGGCTCAAATTCCCGTCATCGACCCCTGCAGCAGATGCTTAGTAGCTGAGTACACGTTACACTTTTTGGGATACTATAATCTCTACAAAAGCAAAAGTGAAAGTGTACACTTTGTTGAACCCTATACCGTTTACCCCTAACCCTAAACCCTAGACCCTAAAGACTTTTGATGTTTTGGGGCTTGTTCCTTGGGTCTTCTGAGTCCAACAGCAGCCCTGAGCCCCACCTAGGCCTGTGTCGCTGCTCGGTGGGGAGGCTGCGGCGGAGCCGTCGTGATCCTGCTTCTGGAAAGGGTGCTTAAGGGTGCTTAAGGGTTTGTGGGATTAGGGTTTAAGGATTCCGGGCTTAGGGTGAACGGGTGAACGGGTCAGGCTTTACAGGGTTTCGTCCTTTTGGGGTTTCAGGGTTTCTAAGGCGTAGGGCTCATATGGGCTAACACGGTTTTCGCGGCTTGTTGGAGTTGGGAGTTCATAGGAAGCGCCCTTGTCAGCCTTGAGAGTGATCCGCGCACCCGTTCGCACGGCCCCAGGCCGAATTTCTTGGCAGATGCCCCGGAGTCTTAAACCCTAAACCCTAAACCCTCAACCCTAAACCCTAAACCCTAAACCCGAAGGACTTTTTCTCATCTTCGGCTCTGCGCTTTTCCTGAGCCCAGCGCGTCGGGCCGAAATATGCCGAACTGGAGTAACCACATGCGGTGCTTTGCAGCGGGAGGGCTCTGCCTGCCGTGACCGGTGATAGGGCACAGACTCTCAGGCCCAAACAAACCATAGAGCCCAAGGCCTGTCAGAGTAAGCTGTATGCACTTCACAACGCGATGTGTACCTTAACTGAAGCACATAAGAATTCGCTCCTGTCGTTTGGGGGGCTGGTAGATTGGTTCCTAGTAATTGAGCCTTGAATCCCGACATGGTGTAGAGATTGATCACTGCGCTCGCTGCTGGTCACTCACACCTCCTGCCGCGAAGCCTGGTTGCAGAACGCTCAACTCCTTCCTAAAGGTCCATGTACCAAGTTTAGGGTATACTGGGCTCTAAAGTACTCCTTACAGAACGACTTTAGGCCCAAATATCGAGTATCTAGGCACATGGACCCTTTGGACTATACAGAATCTTACAGACATACTCTTCGAGCAGCGTCTGTGCTATGATGGACTGCTTTGCTCGGATGCTGATGTCTTAATTAAGATACCCGGAGGGGTCCAAATACCCTATTTAGATGGCTTCTAGTAATCTCGGAAACCCCATTTGGGTTCTAAGATGGTAAATAAATTGTAGTTGCATGTACAGCTTGCGCTGCCGTCAGTCTGCAGCGCTTGCATCGTCGCTTCTCCGGCTATGGACTCTTCTCGATCCCGGTTTATCAGGTTCTTTACGGAGGGGCTCCTACTTAGAAGCCCTTTTGATTGAGTATGTAGGGTTATAGTAATGTGGCTTATGGAGTTTATTGTTTTCTATTTTTGTTTAAGGGTCTGTAGGGGATGCTAGTTACTATGTAAACTTACTAAGTGAAAATAGCTTCCAAGTAGTTGTCGGGTTGGCATCAGATACTTTGAACATCATGTGCCCTCCAGGCAATCTGGACCTGCAACCTTAAGAGTAAAGGTACGGGATCCGAACATCGAGGCCTAAAGTTTCACTAGCAGCCCAGTCGCAGGGTTTAAGCGCAGAAGACTGGGACCTGAACCCCAAACCTTTGAATCCCGACACACTTTGTAAACCCCAGGCCCAGTGTCGCAAGCCAATAACTTCAGCAAACTATAACTTCCCTAAGTCCTAAACCCTAAACCCTAAACCCTAAAACCCTAAACCCTAGACCCCAAACCCTAAACCCTAAACCCTCTTTGAATCCTTAGCTCCTGGCCCCTAACATCCCCCCAAGCAGCCGCCCGCAAAGACTCGATATTTCCTTCAAGAAAGGGAGAAGCTGAACCATACTTGTGGGGGGTCGACTCCTCTCTTTTTGTTCCCTAAACCCTAAACCCTAAACCCTAAACCCTAAACCCTAAACCCTAAACCCTAAACCCTAAACCCTAAACCCAAAGCCCCTTACACTCTTCCAACGCGGACTGGCCGGAGTTCGCCAGCGCCAACGGCCAGCGGCTCAGAGGAAGTCGCGTGGCCACAGGCCGAGGAGGCCCTCACGGCAACCAAGTCCCCCACAGAATTCCGGGACTGTTAGGGTTTAGGGGTTTAAGGTTTAGGGTTTAGGGTTTAGGGTTTAGGGTTTGCTGTGATAGGGCGTAGATGCTGTGAAGGTTAGGTTTCGGAACAAGCTCGAAAGCTTAGTGAGGTGTCGAAGAGCAGCTTTGGCCCGATTGTGGAGGGCCATCTAACACTTTTCTCCCACCCCATGCCGTCCATGGCGGCAAAGCCACCCAAACCTATTCCTTTTAGGGTTTAGGCCTAAACTCAGACAACAGTCCACTTTTCAAAACTTATTCAGTTTCATGATGTTGGTTGAAACTCGAAGGTAAGATAGAGGTCCGGGGCCGGCGGGTAAAGAGGACAGGCTGCCAAGCGGGCCAGGGCGGCAGGGCCAGGCAGCCCAGGGCCGGTCAGGGGGGTGGAAGGGTCAGGGCCGCCAGGGTCATGACATGAGGGTTTAGGGTATTTACTTTATTATAAGGGACCAGTACTGGTCCCGAGGAGAACGTGTTCCGCTACCGGGCCCATCGTGGGCGCTACCGACCCCCATGCTGTGGGAGGCGGGCGAGCGACCTGGGTCGGTGAAAGGGCTTAAGCGCCGCCCCCCAACGTAGGGGGGCGGCCTAGGCCCTGAGTTTAGGGTGGAGTGTTTTTTTTTGGTTGAGGACTTCTAGTGCTAGGGCCTTCAGGGCCTTTAGCCTCTCAAACCGAAGCCCGAAACACCCGACGCAAGAGTGCGTCTAGACCCTAACCCCAAACCCTAAACCCTAAACCCCAAACCCCAAACCCCAAACCCTAAACCCTAAACCCTAGACGCCCTGAAAACCCCAAAGGGAGCTCCAGCGGCCCCTGAGATTGCCAGGGTGTACAGGCAGAACTACCACTGGAGCGGGCAGCCTCTCACAAACAAAGCAGTGCCTTGGCGCCTGGACGCCCTGAATGATAGGGTTTAGGGTTTAGGGTTCAAGGTTTAGGGTTTAGGGTCTAGGGTTTATAGGGTTTAGGGTTTCTTCAGGGATGCTCAAACCCTCCTACCAGCAGCAACTTTTTTCTTGAGGAAGATTGCGGCAAGCCTCTAAGCCCTGCACCCTGAACTTAAGAACCCCTAGACCCTGAAAGTCGGAAAGCTGTCCCTTGAACGTTCCAGGGCAGCAATGCAACCCCATGCCCTCCAGCCGCAAGGTGCCGCAAACAGCCCTTTGCTTTGTGGTGCTTTACTGTAACTTTAGATCCTTAGCCTTTTTGGGTGTTTTGGGTTTCTTAAAAAGGCAGCGAAAAATTAAATGTATAGCTACCCTGCTAAGTGTACACAAGTTTGCTTCAGGGTGTTGAGTTCAGGGCTTGGCGCGTGTGAGTTCTCTTCGATCCCCTAAGCCTTTTTCCGAAACCCTAAGCCACATAAGGGGCTCACGGAGCCTTAGCCGAATGCAACGGTCTCTTGCACCCTAAAGCCCATCATCAAAATCCCCTAAACAGTAAACCCTAAACCCTAAACCCTAAACCCTAAACCCTAAACCCTAAACCCTAAACCCTAAACCCTAAACCCTAAACCCTAAACCCTAAACCCTAAACCCTAAACCCTAAACCTAAACCCTAAACCCTAAACCCTAAACCCTAAACCCTAAACCCTAAACCCTAAGTACAGGACCTGAGTTTTCTCATCCATGCCTCGGCCATTGGGGCTTCAGTCCAACAGTCGTTCTCAAACCTCCAACCTTCCAGAGTTTTCGTAACAGGGTCTGCGTGAACCCTAAACCCTAAACTCTAAACCCTAAACCCTAAACCTTGAACCCTGAACCCTAAACCCTGAACCCTGAACCCTGAAACTAGAAAGTCGGAACACTGAGCCTCCCTCCCCCCCCCCCCCCCTCCAGAACCTGAAACCCAACAGCCCACTAAACCCTAAACCCTAAACCCTCAACCCTATATACTCGAAAGTCGGAGCCCTCGGCCCCGCCCCCCTCAACCTGAACCCCAAAAGCCCTCTCTCCCGCCCTGCCCCCTCATGCAATGGAGCGCTCTTCGCCGAGCCGTCCCGGGCTGAGAGCTCGTGACTCTTTTTCGACTCTAGGTTCAGGGTTTATATAGGGTTCATACAGGGTTTATATAGGGTTTATATAGGTTTTATAGTTTATAAAGGGTTTATAGGGTTTTGGGTTTGGTGTTTTGGCTTTTCGGCTTTTGGGTTACTATGTTTGTCAGCGGGCGTAGGGACTTTTCAGTTTGTCAACCCTAACTCGCAGGACCACGAAATCCTCAAAAATCTCTACCGGGCACACGTTTGAGAAGCATGGCGCGCTTAGGAAGAGCAACCTGATTGCTGCACCCGGAAATTGCTTGGATCTAAGTTGGGTTTACTTGTAGGATTCTAGGGTTTAGGGTAGGGTTTAGGGTTTAGGGTTTAGGGGTTTAGGGGTTTAGGGGTTTAGGGGTTTAGGGGTTTAGGGGTTTAGGGGTTTACGGTTTAGGGAATGAGGGAATTAGGGTTGCTGCACAGGAGTCCTTCTCAAATGTGCCCTGTTACTACAAACACGGCCTACTAAGGGCACCAGCTCAGCATGGCCCTGAAACCCCCTGTCATTGGCGGAAACTGCTGTCACAAGTGCGTGCGGAACACAAGTCTATGTTGACATGTTAGTCAATGTTAGTACTCAATGTAAACCTGCATGGGCAGTCCTCAAAAATCTCCGGTCTTTTTTGGGTACACTGGAGATAATGCGGATCAGAATTTAGCGAACTGCCCAAATCTACCAAGGAAACCACCTCAACCTTAAACCCAAAACCCTTAACCCTGCTTTGTGGGGGAGGGGGGGGGGGTGGTGGGCACTGGGTGGAAGGCGATAGGTTCAACGAATCCGAGATAGGAATTCGGATTCAGATTGCAGGGTTTGGGGTTCAGGGGACGAAGTCCTGCTGGTTCATTGGGATGTTTGGTGCCAGATGTCATTCTTTTTTTGTGCGGCTCATTGCCAGACCAAGCTTGAAGCGCTACAGCATGTTTGTTGCCGGCAAACCCCCTCTGCCACCCTAAATCAGCTCCCAAACCCCTAAACCCTAAATCCCAGTGTATACTCATCCTCAACCCTCAACTGCACTTCTACATCCCCTAAACTTTGTTCAGCCCTGCTCAGATGCTGAAATCCTTCCCCTTTTGTGGAACCCCAGCTTTCGGGTTGGAATGCTGGAGAAAGGATGTGAGCCACCCGAGAAAGTGGCAGGGCATTTGCATCTAGGTCAACCTGACATGCTTAATGCCGATCCCGACTCCAGTGTTCAACTCCTTGCCGCGCGCAAACTTCAGAACTTGTCGAAACTGCCGCTGTTGCGTAATTCTAGAACATTCTAGTACCCTAATATTCTCAATTTCGGGGATGGTTGAAAGGTGTATCTGGACTACCCCAAACCCTAAACCCTAACGGCCCTGCACCAGACATTGAGGTGCACAGGATCAGACGGCCCTAAACCCTAAACCCCAAACCCTGAACCCTAAACCCTAAAACCTAAAGCTTAAACCCTAAAACCCCAACGTGGCTTTCCCTGAAGGCGTCCAAGGCATCCAGGAGAAGCGCCCGGGCTCCGCAGGAGGCACGGTGCTGATTGTGGAGGAACAGCCTTTGCTCGGGCGCAGGGTTTAGGGTTTAGGGTTTAGGGTTTAGGGTTTAGGGTTTAGGGTTTAGGGTTTAGGGTTTAGGGTTTAGGGTTTTGGCAACCCATATACTCTGCTTTTGGGGTTCGGGTTTCTATGAACCATTCGAAAGCCCCAGAAGCTGTGCCCCAAACCTCCTAACGGCCCTAAATCTCCCCAACGCGTAAGACCTAGGCACCACACAGACCTTACGATCCCAGGCCCTAAACACGCCCCACAAAACTGTAAAAACTTAGTGAACCTCACGCCCCTAACACACACCCAAACATGAATGCATGGAGGTTCATGGTATATACTTCTTGGCCAATTATAAACTTAAGTGCCCGAAATATGGTTATATAAGTACAGTCAAAATTGGTTAATAAGTACCATGAACCTCCAAGTACACCCAAGAAGACCCCCCTAACCCTAAAGCCTAAGCCCTAAACCCCAAACCCTAAACCCTAAACCTACACCCTAAACCCTAACCCTAAACCCTAAACCCTAAACCCGACTGAGTCGAGCCCTCGTGGCGCTCCCAAGAGGTGATAGCGTTCTCGGCCGACGCGCGGCGTTTGAGCGGTGCGGAGGCAGCGAGGCGGAACCTCCTCCCACAAGCACCGCGTTGAGGTTGAGGGTTTATAGGGGTTTTAGGATTTTAGGGGTTTCAGGGTTTTAGGGCTTTCAGGGTTTACAGGGGTTTGTGGTGGGTTTGGGTTTAGGAAAGCCGAAAACCCCAAACCCTAAACTCGAAACCGGGCTTACGAGCAGCTGGATGGGAAACCATGGTCTGTGCTTCAAGGCCCTGGGGCCCTTGGGGTTCTTAGTGCTCTTGGGTTTCTGGGGGTTCTTGTCTACGAAATGATTCTTGGTTGTGGATTTAGGAGTATGCATTTGCTGCTTGGAAGTGTTCGGGGTCTCTGGCGTTTCTTGTCGGAACTTGTCAACCCAACATATTCCTTCAACCCTTAAACCCGAGACCCTAAACCCTAAACCTTGAACCGCCGGATTACCCCGTTAGCCCTATGATTTTGTCCGCGGGCCGCCAGGCGCCTGGAGGAATTGAAGCTGTCGGAGAGCCCAGCTGTCTTGTTGCTTTAAGGGCTTATAGGTTGAGATGTTCCCCCCTATACTAACCGGTCCTTCATAGGGATTATAGTTCCCCAATCAAAATCCCTATAAGGACTCTTTGTCCAAGGAGGGACATCCCGATTTATGGGGGTTCGCCCTTTCCGGTCGGGCTCATGGGAGTCCAGATAGTTCTCATGGTTTAGGGTGTTCTGGTCTATGACTCATGTATGACCCTAAACTTTAAACCACACAGAGTTCCCCTTCATTAGGGTTTAGGGTTTGGGGTTAACGACCCTAAACTCTCAACCGCAAAGGCATCTTCTTGCAGTACTTCAGAAGAAGCCGAAGCCCAAAACTGAGCAGCATAATGTCTGACTTCCAAGAAACCTCACCTGGACCCTGAGGGTGTAGGGGGTAGGCATCGGACAATGAATCAAGGTGCGCTACTTCGAGGTTTCATGGCTTCGTGAGGCACAGTACATGGGGCTTTGGTGTGTTCGGCCTAAACCCTAAACCTCCTTAAGCCCTAAACCCTAAACCCTAAACCCTAAACCCTAATGCCACACCCAAAAGGGGGGGGTTTAGTGGTTCGAGTCGAGCGGCAGGGGCCGCCGTAGTCTGAAGATAAGTCTTTGAGCATTAGGGTTTTATGGGTTAGGGTTTAGGGTTTAGGGTTTAGGGTTTCGGGTACTGAAGGGAAGGAGGAGTCTGCCTCGCGAAGAGTATAGTTCAGCAGCTGAGGCCGAATGCTGCGATGTAAGATCATGTGGTTCTCCTGTCGTGCTGTCGGTTTCGGATCGAATCTGTAGTCCTGAAGAGCGAAACCACGGAACCAGCATCAGTGATGCTGCTGATTCAGCTGATAATGCTCGTCACTCCGACAGGCCACATCCATCAAGAACCGTAAGCCCTAAACCCTGCCACCATCATTAGCTAAACCCCTACGTACCCCAACCTTAAAGCACCTAAACCCCTAAACCCCAAACCCCAAACCCTAAAGCCACGACAGGGATTTTTGTTCAGCAGGCTTAAGCCCTTGGTCATCATGACGCTTGCCATGGCAAAGAGCTGCTAACCTCGGGCTTCGGGGCAGCTCCAAACACTGCGCGGGACAGATGTTTTGGTGCAGAGCCCAGTTGCTGTGGTCTAGGACCCGTAGACCCTGATTCCCTGTTTTTGTTAGTGTTTAGGTTGCCTTGAAAGCCCCTGTAGACCAAGAAGGGCACCCTTTTATTCCTAGGTTCTCTCTAGCATGGTTTGTGCAGAGGGCTGTCTCATGTCTTCACTTGGTTGCCCAGCGGTACCCTTTGAAGCTCTTTGTTTTGGTTCTTCGTTCTCTTATGAAGTAACCCACCCCCCAACAAGGGTGCCCATGTTGTAATATGGCAACGGGGCCACCAAGCTCACTTCTGGTAGCCAAAACCCTAATCCCTAAGCCCTGAACCTTCGTGCCTTTGGGAGTTCCAGGCATAATAAGGGAGGCATGTGCGTTGGGGTTGTTCAGCCGTCGTGTTTTCGTACTTGCGCAGCACCAAGCATGCCAATGTCCAGAGATATCACAGAGAGAGCGAGAGAGAGGGGGGTCTAAATCCTTAGTCTTTGAATCTTGGAAGGGTAGTGTGCCCTTTGTCTAATTTTGTTTTTGGTGGGGTTCTGCGTCCCTTAATAAAGTGGCCAACGCCCGAAGGCTACCTGTGTTTCTGTGGTTACTGTACCAGCAAAAAAAGCCCAAACCCCTAAACCCGAAGCCCTAAGCCCTAAACCCTAAACCCCAAACCCCAAACCCTAAACCCCAAACCCTAAACCCTAAACCCTAAACCCTAAACCCTAAACCCTAAACCCTCAACCCTCAACCCTAAACCCTAAACCCTAAACCCTAAACCAAACCCCTGAAAGCCCTCCTCAGCTCATAGCTCCTGAACCCCTGCGCACAGCCCCTGAATCCCTAAATCGTTCCCAAGGCCTGGACCCCCCCAGAGAGCCCAGGGCCTCCGTACTCCCTTTTTTTGGGGGGGGCCAGTTCGGGTTTGGGGTTCGGGGTTTTGGGTTTCAGGTTTGGGGTTTCAGGTGTACGGGTTTTGGGTTTCGGGTTTCGGGTTTCGGGTTTAGGTCGGAGAGTTGATGTCAGGCGCCTGCTTTCTCTGGCAGTCCTCGCCCGTTCCGGCGAGCGACTCGGCCTTTTGCACAAAACTTGTAGAGGTTCGGGTTTAGGGTTTAGGGTTTAGGGTTTAGGTTTTAGGGTTTAGGGTTTAGGGTTTAGGAGGAGGCTCTTGTGATGTCCCCTTATTCTACCAGTCCTTCATGGGGACTATGATGGGGAGGGGGCTATAATCCCTATTCAGGACTGCTAGTATAAGGGGTAACATCCCAAGTTTAGGGTTTCGGGAGGAGGCTCCTTTTTTGGATGCCTGAATAACTGTATAAGGTTTTTATATATGGGGTCGGGTGAGAATAGATACACATTGTGTATCGACAGCAATTCACCTGAAGTTCAGAACGAACACCTGGTCCTGTTTCAATGGTCAACGCTTCTCAGTTTAATAAGTTTAGGCTGTTAGGGTTTCGGGTTTAGGCTTTAGGGTTTTCGGGTTTAGGGTTTAGGGTTTTGGGCTTGCGGCCCCTTTTGGGTTCGAGCCGTCATATTCGCTGCAGGCGCGAGGCTCCAGAGTCACGGTGGGTCGAAGGCTAGAAGCAAACCAAAAAACTTGGTTTAGGGTTTAGGGCTTAGGGTTTAGGGCTTAGGGCTTAGGGTTTCGGGTTTAGGGTTTGGGGCTTAAGCGCATACATTCCTTGAGAGGCCATGGGGGCGATTCCCTGTCGATGCATCCTATCGTGTACTTCCTTTTCTTTCTTGGCCCCCACTCCTGCCGGAACGAGGGATGTTCAGCTGGATGTAGTGATAATACGTCAGCAGGCATGAGGGGCTGTTTGTTGCAAGCGCAGCATGTTGGGGATTACTCGGAATTTACAGAAATCCTACACTCCGGACGAAGTTTCCACTTAACAGGATGCCGACACCCTTCGCCCTAAACAACCCTAAGCCCTGGACCCTGAACCCTAAACTCAAAACCCTAAACCCAGTCTAAACCCTGAACCCTGAACCCTAAACCCTAAACCCTAAACCCTAAACCCTAAACCCTAAACCCTAAACCCTAAACCCTGAACCCGAAGGAGGTGTGGCGACTCCAGCAATCTGTGCTATGCCTGGTCGCTGGAGGGGCTCTGTGCGGAGAGCGTAACTTGGTGCCAAGGCTTCCTATTCCTAAAGGGTCCATGTACCTATATGGGGGTTTAGGGTTTAGGGTTTAGGGTTTAGGCTTTAGGGTTTAGGGTTTAGGGTTTAGGGTTTAGGGTTTCGGAAACCCCTATATGGTATGTCCTGGGAGGCAAAGGGTTTCCCAGTTCGTGGCTGTATAAACGCCCAAGTATATCCTAGACAGGCACATGGACCTGGAGGGATATCCTGAGATGTACGTAAAGCCTGCCACGATGCCCCAAACCTTGTTCATCAACTCGTATGCATCCCCCTAAGCCCCACCCTCTACCTGAAATACCTACCCCACAGCTCCACTGTCAACTTCCCACGCCTATAAGTATAGGAAAAAATTGGGGTCATAAGTACCCTGAACCTCCAGGTACTTACTGTTGGTTTGTAGGGAATGAGGGAATGAGGTAATTACCCTATATAACCCTACATATACCCTTTAAGGGATTACATAGGGTACCTCAAATCCCTCATTCCCTACGAACCGAGTACAAAGGACTACTACCGAACGAGCTGCCCTTTGTCCTGCGGACTCTGTACGCCGCACTCCTGCTCCGCGGCCAATGCAAGCGAGGCGGGGAGCTCAGGGTTTCGAGTTTCAAAGTGTGTCTCTAAACCCACGTAAAACCCTAAGCCCTAAAACCCCAAAACCTAAAACCTTAAAACCCTAAAACCCTAAAACCCTAAAACCCTAAAACCCTAAAACCTAAAACCCTAAAACCCTAAAACCCTAAAACCCTAAAACCCTAAAACCCTAAAACCCTAAAACCCTAAAACCCTAAAACCCTAAAACCCTAAACCCTAAACCCTAGAGGGTTTGGGGGTCAGGGGCTCTGAACGTTAGGAGTGTCGCGGGGGTTTGGGTTTTCCAAAGTCTCTGACAACAGGCCCCACGAAGCCTTAAAGCAGGCCAACGCGCCCCTATGCTTTTTTGGAGGGTGGGGTCAAGCTAGAACTGCGGGTCGGAATTTCGGGTTTAGGGTTTAGGGCCGTTTAAGGTTCAGGGCTTAGGGTTTTAAGTTTTTAGGTTATACACCTTTGAGCCAGCGGACAGGACTTCTGCTCCCAGGAAGAAGATGCAGAGCACGCAGAACCTCGGCGAACGCTGAGGTTTCGCTGTGGGTACGTAGACTGCACCCTAAAACCTAAACCCTAAAGTATGTACACCCTGGGGTTCATCTTGGTCCGAGCTGCCTCGTTGCATTGCATGTGCTATTCTCGCTTCAAAGGTAGGCCACCAGGTTTTGGGTCTCATGGTTTGTGGAGATTGTGTAGGGTTTGTGTCCGTAGCCCTACACCTTAAACCCTTAACTTGTGCTTCGTGTGGCACTGGATTGAAGGAGGGTCTGAACCCTAAACCCTCGCTTAGAGCTTCAACGTTGGGAAAGCCATTTGCGAGTTCATTGAAGCTGCAAGTTCTATGCGAACTTGCACTGTTTGTTTCTTTTGTCTAAGGGTCCATGTACGCAACTAAGGAGTACTTGGTAGTTGAGTACTTGGAGTACCTCCTATGTAGGGACTTAGGGGCCCAAGTACATGGACCCTCAGGGTCAGTCTCGTGGATTCATGACCTACATTAGGGTTTTGGGTTGACATGTGGGTCTTGGGGTAGTTGTCACTCATCCGCTCGCTATGTTGTACAACTCAGGCAGCGGGTGGAATGCACTGCGTCTTGGCACGATCCGGGAAGATTAAGGCTTCATGCTTAAACTTCGGGAGTATAGGTTTTCTTTAGGGTTTGGGCCTCAGGGTTTAGGTTCAACATCTTTCTTAAAATCTTCGGGTTGAGGCTGGGTACCTGGGGGTAGGGTTCGTTAGGCTTTGCCAGTGCCCCTCTGAGCCCTAAGCTAGTAGTCCCCAACAACTCTAGCCCTCGAAGCTAAATGACCAAACCCAAAAACCATAAACCCCTGAACCCTAAACCCTAAACCCCTAACCCCTAAAAACGCCTAAACCCTAAACCCTAAACCCTAAACCCTAAACCCTAAACCCTAAACGGCAACCAAAAAAACCTTCAGCCCCCCCAAAGGCAGCTTCTGGAACTTGCTCGAAGATCGCGGTGCGCTGGATCTGCCCCCTGGGTTCCACACAACTTTTAGGGTTTTGGGTTTAGGGTTTAGGGTCTAGGGTTTAGGGTTTAGGGTTTAGGGTTTAGGGCCCTCTAAGGATGGAAAGGGGTTCAGGGTCTTAGGTTTGGGGTTTAGGGCTTAGGGTTTAGGGTTTGAGGGTCTTAGGTTTGGGGTTTAGGGTTTGAGGGTCTTAGGTTTGGGGTTTAGGGTTTTTGGGTTTTAGGGCTTATTGTTTAGGGTTTAGGGTTTGAGGGTCTTAGGTTTAGGGCTTAGGGTTTAGGGTTTGAGGGTCTTAGGTTTGGGGTATAGGGTTTCGGGTTCAGGGTTGAGGGTTTGAGGGTAGAGGGGTTTAGGCGACCTGTTAAGGTTTAGGGTTGCTAGGGTTGTAAGGGTCGCTAGGGTTTGGGGTTTAGGGTTTATAGCAGGTATTTTTCCATCAACGCCTTTTGCAGCTTCAAAGTGGCATTTAGAGTTTGATGGCGGAAAGGGCCTGCAACATGATGGGCAGTTACAACGTCAGAGAGCGACAAAGAGAGCGAGAGAGGGAGGGAGAGGGAGAGAGAGGGAGGGAGAGCGACAGATGGAGGGAGAGCGACAAAGGGAGGGAGAGCGACAGAGGGAGGGAGAGCGACAAAGGGAGGGAGAGCGACAGAGGAGGGAGAGCGAGAGCGAGAGAGAGCGGGAGCGGGAGCGGGAGGGGGAGCGGGAGGGAGAGGGAGAGGGAGAGGGAGAGGGAGAGGGAGAGGGAGGAGCGAGAGCGAGGAGCGAGAGCGCCAGCGAGAGAGCGAGAGAGAGACATGGAGAGAGCGATTGAGGTTCCCTCCAAGTTGGCATCAGGTAGTGTCCCACCCTAAACCCTAAACCTTGAACCCTAAACCCCTAAACCTTAATCCCCCCCTTCAGGGGCTGGTGGTTTGTGAAGTTTAATCAAGGGATTCAGACTCGTACCCCTAAGGTTGTACCCGTAAAGTTTCCCTCATCTACTCCTAATGTGGCCCTTGCACTACCTTGAGGATCTTCAAAAGGGTCCCCAAAAGTCGAGAGTAGAAACTTAAGAGTCCAAGGTACAACCCCTAGATTCCTAGATTAAAGGACGCAGAAGGGGGGCCCCTAAATCTTGGATCTCAACCCACTACATTCACGCCAGTATGGATATGGGCGTTCAGCTGTATGTACCCCCCCCCCCCTCACCGCCCACGAAAAAACAACAAAAACACATCCAAATGGAATACCAGTAGCAGTGGCAATCTCAACGGCCAGATGAAACCAACCCTGGAAGACAAGCCCGCATCATTTTGCTTCTCTGCGTGGCATCCGTCGACCTGTGCTGTATATAGGGTTACAGTCGGGTTTGTAGGATTTGGGGTTGATTGCTAAGGTACTTCGTCCATCCGGAGCCTGACACGGATGATGTGCATGTGGGCCACGGGCTGAGTTGACTTGAAGACATGGGTGGTGCCATAAATGTCGGTTCTTATACGATGGAGGCTTATTCTCAGGTACCCCAAAAGGGCCCCGTAATCTTGACCAACCCCAGATATGAAGCACAAGGCCAAGAACCCTCCGAAGTCTTAGCCCATGCTTTCTGCAAGTTCAAGTTGGGATTTCATCCCCCGGCCCTACTCCTAGTTAGGTTGGTGCAGCTTGGTGCTAGGCTTAGGTGCTTCCGAGAAAAGAAGCGCACAACTCCCGAAACCGCAAGCGCTTAGGGTTTAGGGTTTCGTGTTTTGTTTTGCGCCCCCCCCCCCCCCCCCCCCCCCCCCCCCCCCGCCCCCCCCACCCCCGTCCCTCCCAAAGAAGAAGCAATGTACAAGTACTGGTACCTAGCAGAAGGACCCTAAACCCTGAATCGCCCTAAACCCTAAACCCTAAACCCTAAACCCTAAACCCTAAACCCTAAACCCTAAACCCTAAAGGCCCTAAACCCTAAACCCTAAACCACATCTACTCTCACCCCTAGCCCTAAACCCCAAGCCGGCTTAAGTTTCTCAGGCAGATTGGAACCGGGAGGCGCCATGGGGCTGTGGCCTGGCGTGTTCTGTTTAGGGTTTAGGGTTTAGGGTTTAGGGTTTAGGGTTTAGGGTTTAGGGTTTAGGGTTTAGGGTTTAGGGTTTAGGGTTTTGGGCTGAGCACTTTGCGACTTTTTTTTTGAGCTTCAGGGCTTAAGTACCAGGGTTTAAGGTTTTGCCCTTTTGGATTTAATGGTTTTCCGGGCTTCTCGGGCTTTCAGGGTTTGTTTTTTGATTTACTGGTTTTAGGTGTTTTGTTTTTTCGGGTGTTTGGGGGTTCAAGGTCTAATCTTGGAGACCCCGAAGCGAAGCCTACATCCCGTAGGAAGAAAGCAGCAAGGAAAGGTCTGAGGTTGCGAGATATGAAGCCAAGCAACGCTGAAACACACGCAGCCTTGAAACCCTGAAACCCTTCAGGGATTAGGGGTTCGGGTTTACTAGGGCCCTTAGTAGTATGACCCTTCTCCACATCGAAGAAAGACAGAGAGAGACTGAGAGAGATCCTCAAAGGTTTTAAGAAGTGATTTTACCCCCTCCCTCCCAAGATCACAAAATAGGCGGACCTCATAGGTATGCTTGTGGGATGCAGCCTGCTGCTGAGGTGTTAACACAAAAGCATGAGTTGGATTGCCTCAAGTTGGGCGGCGCCTCCCCAAGGCAGTTCAGGGTTCATAAGGTCAGCAACAGTCGTCTCCATAAGGTTCAATCCGAATTTTACTTTGTGGTGCTTTGCTGTAACTTTAGATCCTTAGCCTTTTTGGGTTTGTTGGGTTTCTTAAAAAGGCAGCTAAACAATAAATTTATAGCTACCCTGCTAAGTGCCCACAAGTTTAAATCAACTCCAAAACCCTAAGCCCTTCTAAATAGCTTATAACACGCTAACTTCCTAAACCCTAAAAGCCTTATGTGTGGGACTCAGGGTTTATAGAGTTTGAAGCCCTTAAACCCTAAACCCTATGCCCTAAATCCTAAACCCTAAACCCTAAACCCTAAACCCTAAACCCTAAACCCACAGATTCAAGCCAAAAATCTCTTAACTTGACTCCGAGAGCTAAAGTTGCAGCCTGAGGAACACCTACCCGGACCACGTTTTTCGACTGGTCGACCCAGGCCTCGGCCTGCAGGGTGTAGGGTTTAGGGTATATGGGGTTTAGGGTTTAGGGTTTAGGGTTTGGGGTTTAGGGCTGATTTGGTTTATAGCGTTTATGGGGTGTATAGGGTTTATAGGGTTTAGGGTTTAGGGTTGGGGGGTTTTAGGGTTTGTAGGGTTTAGAGGGGGTGTGGGGTTTATAGGGTTTCGGGTTGGGGGGTTTTAGGGCTTATAGGGTTTTTAGGGTTTAGAGGGTGTGTAGGGTTTATAGGGTTTAGGGTTTAGGGTTGGGGGGTTTTAGGGCTTATAGGGCTTTAGGGTTTCGAAGTGGGTTAACGGTTAAGGGTTTAGGGTGGTAAGGGTTTTGGGGCTTCAGGATATACAGGTTCAGGGGTTTGGGAGGGTTTCAGAGGGTTTTAGAGGGTTTTGGAGGTTTTTGGGGTGTTTGTGTTTAGTGTACGGTTCGTGGAGAAAGCCCACGCGTGTTCGTGAGAAACCAATGTCCATTGCAAAGCCCCCAAACCCTAAACCGGGGATTAAAGCCTAAACCAACCTGAAACCTAAACCCTGATTGCTACGCCCTGATTGCTGCACCCTAAACCAAAAACCCGAATCCCCTCTAACCTTTAAGCCCAAGCGCATTTTGGCACAGTGGCTCAGCATGCCATCATCGACAGCTCCTGAAAGCCAACCTCAACCCAAAGGAGCAGCAACGTTTAGGGCTTCAAGAGTTAGGGATTAGGGATCTGGGGCCTAAACCCTTAAGTTGGGTTTTATGTAGGGCAGAACTAAAGCCCTAGGTAAGTTGCCTGCCAGGCAGGGATGAGACTGTCGCTACGGTGCGGATGTTTCAAGATCGAGATGCTCTTCGGCGGCAGACCCTAAACCCTAAACCCTAAACCCTAAACCCTGGGCTTACCTGGACCTCCCATCCTTATAGGCCCTTCTGCAGGGTTTTGGGATCAGGATTTTGAGGGTTTAGGATTTAGGGTTTGCAGGGTTTAAGGGTCTTACGGTTTAGGACTTGGTTCTAGGTTATAGGGTTTAGGGTGTCTTGCGTTTCAGGGTCTTATAGGGTTTAGGACAGGGTTTTACGGCTTAGTGTTTAAGGGTCTTTGGGCTGAGGGTCTTAGGGTTTAAGGGTTTACTTGGGTTTTGTCGGTTTAGGTTTCGGCGTAGCCGCCAAGTCGAAGCAGCGTGCCGGAGGTCATTGCTTTTGACAACGACTACATGGATGCGATCGCAGAGTGTGTGCCTGGGCTTAACAAGAGATCCTCCCCCCCCCCCCTCAACCTCGTGAAACCCTAAACCTGAAACCCGAAACCCCCTCCAAGTAAGGACCTTGACCTTGTGGTAGGTATCATCTCATCGTCAAAGGGTCCATACTTTAAGGTTGTTGGGGCAAGCCATTGGCCCTTACGAGCAATGAACAACCTCAAAGGAGATGGACCAGGAATTTGTGTGGCTGCCTTTCTGGGGCGGGCGGGTGGGCACCCCAGTATTCCCCCTAAACCCTAAACCCTGAACCCTAAACTCTAAACCCTAAACCCTAAACCCTAAGTTCAAGAATTTTCAACGTACCAAATACGCTCGTGCCGGAGAGCGAGGCCCTGAACCCTAAAGCGTCGTCAGCAGGAGCGCTAAATTGCCACTGGAGTTTAGGCGCATCTGATTCCCCCCAAGGGATTGAGGGTGCCACAGATCCGGATACTTAGGCAACTGAACTCATAGGGCCGATACAGGGTTAGGGCTTTGTAGCCCTATATTATAAAGGTCCATGTACCTAAAAAAGGAACACGTCGGCCTTAAACCTATGTAGGGACTTTGGGGTCCACGTATAGAAGAATGAGGTACATGGACCCTGAGGTAGGGCTTTTCGGACCTGAAACTTCGAGCCTAAACCCTAAACCCTAAACCCCAAACCCCAAACCCCAAACCCTAAACCCTAAACCCTAAACCCTAGGGCTTTCTAGGCCCTGACCTGAAACTTCGAGCCTACAGTCCAAAACCCCCGCTGGCAGGCGGACACCCCGCCGAATACCTGGGAGAGCAACTGCTCCTACGAGGTGGCCTTTGGTTTGGTTTGGTTTAGGGGCAAGGGTTTAGGGATGTTTAGGGTTTAGGGCTAGGGTTTAGGGTTTAGGGTTTGGGGTTTGGGGTTTAGGGTTTAGGATTTAGGGTTTAGGGTTTAGGGGCTGAAAATTGCAAGGAGAACAAAGAGAAGCTCCGTAATTCTTCTTCGAAGCTCTACAAGCTTGTTCTGTTCTAAGCATAACCCAGCCACACAAGACGCTCCCAGCCGCCAAGAGACCATACGGCCGGTAAAGAATTCAGTTGCGCGACCTGGGGCGGGTTTAGGGTTCTATTCCTCATCGGGTTTAGGGTTCTGTTCCTCTCCAAGGGTCTTTGCTATAGGGTTGGTCTAAAGTTTCAGGTGTAAGGTTTGTTTGTTAGGGCCTCACTAAGCCCTGATTCCTTGGTGTCGGACGCAGGACGTGCTAGCTGATTCGGGTGCGACACTCCCCAGAAACTCCAATACCCCCCAACGAAGGAATATTCTCTTAAAGTGTAACAGGGTTCCTTCTATGGCGTAAGGAATACAACCCCTAGATCCCAAGCCCTAAACCCACAGTTTCTAGTCCTTCAAGCACAACAGGGTTCCTTCTAGAGCTTCAGGAATCTATTCCTTAGCAAAGTGATATGGGAGCCTTGGGGTCGAACCTTCGAAACGCCTGAGCGCAGGCAAGCCTAGGCGGCTGCGTGGAAAACCCGGGATGGATGAGCCTGAGTTGCACAGGTCTACCCTGGAAGCCATCCTGGGGTTCAGGGTTTAGGGTTAGGGTTTAGGGTCTTAGGGTCTTAGGGTCTTAGGGTTTTAGGGTCTTAGGGTTTTAGGGTCTTAGGGTCTAAGGGTTTTAGGGTTTTAGGGTTTTAGGGTTTTGGGGTTTGGGGTTTGGGGTTTAGGGTTTCACAGGCTAAGGGATTTAAAGGTTGAGGGTTTCTGAGGGTAGTTTCATGGGCCCTTAATAAGGTCCCTAGCCTCCTTCGAAGGATTTTGATGTATGGGCCCTTAATTTGTATAGGGTGTATATGGGGTATAGACGGGCTACCCTTTTAAAGGGCCCATGTTAAGGGACCATGTAACTACCCTTAGAGGGTTTATGGTTTAGGATTTAGAGTTTAGGGCTCCCTAAACCCTAAACCCTAAACCCTAAACCCTAAACCCTAAACCTTAGGGCTTAGGTAAGTTCAGGAGTCTAGGGTTGCGAAGTCCTTGGCAGCCGAAGGCTGCCTCTGATAGGAAGCGGTTGATGATCTGCTCCAACCAATTAAAACTCTAAGCCGCAACCCTGGGATAAGGGTTGAGCACCCCCACCACCCCCCCCCCCCCCCAAATAAACAAGAAAACCACAACCCTAAACCCAAAAACTGACTGAGCCCTAGCCCCCATAAACCGAAAACCTGTGCCATATGCACACGTCTCAAAACTCTAAACCCGAGTTTCCGAATTCTACGCAGACCCTATAAACCCTAAACCCCTCTAAGCTCCAAACCCCAAACCCCAAACCCCAAACCCCAAACCCTAAACCCTAAACCCTAAACCCTAAACCCAAGTGTCCACGTCGACTCTCAGGGCTGTCTTCTGCGCCATGAGCTGCCACTCCTGTCACCTCCGCCATACGGACGCCATGCCGCGGGGGTTCAGGGCGTGGGGTTCAGGTTTTGTAAGGTTTAAGGTTTAGGGTTTAGGGTTTAGGGTTTAGAGCTTCAGGGTTTTGGGTTCAGAGGTTTAGGGTCTAGAGTTTTAGGTTGAGAGCGTATGGGCTTAGGGTTCCATGGCTGGGGCTTTGAGGGTTTGAAGGCTCAAGGCCCCGTAAGGGCTTTTGATGCTTTACGGTTTTAAGACTTTTTAACGTTTAGGGCATTTAGACTCTGATCCCAGAAGACATAAAATCTCAACCCTCGCACCCCGAAACCCTAAACCTTATGCATCCTCACCCTAAAGACCTATTGAACCCCTAACCCCCTAAACCCCGAAACCCCCAAACCCCCAAGCCCCGAAACCCCTAAAGCCCGAAATCCCTAAACCCTAAACCCCAAACCCTAAACCCTAAACCCTAAACCCTAAACCCCATGCGCAGGAGCTGCGGTGCACCCGCCAGCTGCTGCGCCTCGGCCACATTCCAGATGACATCGAGCTTTTGTTTTGGAGGGGAGGGATTTAGGGCTTAAGCTTTAGGTTTTAGGGTTTAGGGTTTAAGGTTTAGGGTTTAGGGTTTGGGGTTTGGGGTTTAGGGTTTAGGGTTTAGGGTTTAAGGTCTAGGGTTTGAGGGCTCAAGGGTCAAAAGTATTCGACTCTGGTTTTGAGAGTAACTTACGCGGTGACGTAGCGATAAATATGTACTTAACTAGTGAGTTATTACTTAAATTTCGGATTTGGGTTTTTGGGGTTGAGGGTCAAGAGCCAGGGTTTGTGGTCTAGGGCGAAAGGGTCCAGAATCCCGAATTTTGCTCGACCTCGAGCTCTTGCATGCAGAAGCGCAACAGTAACATGAGGGTTTAGGGCTTACCCTAAACCCTAAACCCTAAACCCTAAACCCTAAACCCCAAACCCTGAACCTAGGGCTGATAGGGATCCTTCACCCCTAGCTCTTAAGCCTAAAGACCGGGGCACCCTGGACCGCACCACCGGTGCCTTCTTCATGGGTTCCCCTACAGGGTTTAGAGTTTAGGGTTTAGGGTCTAGGGTTTAGGGTTTACTAGCCCCTCTATCTTGGTAGCCCAGTGGTACCCTGTACCCTTTTTTCTTGTTGTGGGTTCCCTTATAGAAATAGCCAACCCAAGAAAGGGTGCCCTTATTATAATCTGGATACTGGGCTACCAAGCTATACTACCCTCCCCTAGGTTCCCCCCTTCAATAGCCTTAATTAAGCCTAGCTATCCTTAAAGAACCTGAATTATGGGGGAAACCTAGGGGGGGTTATATCCAGGGGGGTAGTAGGGGGAACCCATGGCTTCTCAGGAACATGAGCCAGGAGCCAGCGCTGCGCCCGGGCGACATGGATGAGATGTTTGCAGGCGCTGGGGTTTAGGGTTTTGGGTTTTGGGTCTAGGGCTTCAGGGTTTAGGGTAGAGGGTCTAGGGTTTAGGGTTTAGGGTTTAGAATTTACGGGTTTTTGGGCCCTTTGGGCACGTGGACTTTCAGGGTTCAGGGTTTTACGGCTTGAGGGCGCGACAACTTTTAGGGTTTGCTACCCCGCAGTGGGCCTTTGCTCGATTGCTTTCGGTGTCCAAGTGTGCCCCTGTTGCCCCACGTGACCCTGGGACCTAGCAAACGAAGGACCCTACCCCAACTCGCCCGTCACGCGTATCCAACCCCAGGGTATCTCCAGAGGGTACCCTAAACCCTAAATACACCCTACACCCTAAACCCTAAACCCTAACCCCGTGCCCGGAGTGCCCAATCAAGGATGGACCACAAATTTCAAACTGGAGGGGTTCGAAGTAGAATATTTTAAAGCTTGTGTGGGTTGAGGATGTAAGGCTTTCTTAGGGTTTAGTATTGTTTCAAGGCTTTTGCGCTGACTGTAGGGTTTAAGGCTTTCGGGTTTGGGGTTGAAGGTTTGCGGGTTTTAGGGCTCAAGGCTTGACTTGAGTGCTCCAGGGCAAACCCTCGACGACAAACCCTAAACCCCAAACCTAAACCCTAAACCTTCCCTTTTTCAGGCCTTGCCTCGCGAGCAGCGGCGTACAAGCCGACAGTTCTGAGCACCAGCCCATGGACTTCCGATCCAACTTTTTGGGGTTTTGCTTTTTCTTGCGTGGGGAGGGGCGAGAGACTCCCCAAGGCCCTAAAAACCTTGCTTTAGTTTTTTTTGTTTCTGGGTTCTCGCTGGTTTCAGCGTTTTCAAAGAGCCCTGGAACATGTTTGTTCAGGTTTTGTCTTAAGCAGGGTTTTGGCATCGCTCCTCTTGGCCTTGGTGCTCGGCCGTTGGGGTCGAGGTTGTCTTTCTTTCATACCGGATGGCTACTATTTGCTGAAGATCCCCCCAAAAAAGCACAAGATATTTCCATGAGCTGCTATTTTTTCCCCACCCTCGGTGTGGGGTTGTTAGATTTGAACTCAACTATTCTCCTCGCCCCGAACTCTTCTCCTCGCCCGGTCTACTCCTCGCTCTTGGAGTGCCCAACCCCAAAGTGTCCCCTGAGTGCCCAACTCTAGATTGTTCCTGGAGGGCCCAACCCCAGAGTCTCCCTGCAGTGCCCAACCCAGACTCTCCCCGAAGTGCCCAAGCCAGACTGTCCCTGCCCCTGCCCGCCCCAGAGTCCCCCTGGAGTGCCCAGTCTCCCTGGAGTGCCTCACCCCAGAGTGTCCCCAGAGTGCCCAGTGCCAGAGTGTTCCTGGAGTGCCCAGAGTATCTCTACCAAGAGAGGGTGGGGATGTTCGAAGTAAAATAATTGTTTATTGTTTTTGCTTTTTTTTTGGGAGGGGAGGGGGGGTGTTTGTAGGCAAAAAGTAGATGGTGATTTAGGATCGAGTGCTTCTAGTGTGTGGGGGTTCCAGTGGGTCCAACCCTAAACCCTAAACCCTAAACCCTAAACCCTGAACCCTAAACCCTAAACCCAACAATCTTCATGACTGCAGGCTGTCTTGATATGGGGACTCGGGAGTCTTGCAGGCCGTAGGGCTGCAGAGATGTCCCTAAACCCTAAGCCCCCGTAAACCCTAAACCCTAAACCCTAAACCCTAAACCCTAAACCCTAAACCCTAAACCCCTCCCCCTCAAGCACGTTCCCTTTTTTGAGTCGGGGGCTCCAGGATTAACTTCGCTGAACTTCAGAGGGTCCTCAGTTCCCGGACGCCCAGTACGTGGAGGTTCATGGTACTTCGTAAAAAGCCCCTAAAACCCTAAAACCCTAAAACCCCAAAACCCAAAAACCCCAAAACCCTAAAACCCTAAAACCAATCATAACTGTACATATAACCTAAATATAACCACATTAGGCTACTAAAGGGTCTTATACACGGGTTATAACTAGAGTGATAAGTGGGTTATCAGTACCCTGAACCTCCAAGTAGTACCTGATTCCCCATTGTAGGGGTTGAGGGTTTAGGGTTTGATTCCCGATTTTTGAGGCCATCCCCGAACACCCGAAGTAAACCAAACAGGTACACGTTTCTGGCCCTAGGCTAGTTTAAGGCGCAACCTAGAGGATATCCTCTCTCAAAGTTATGGCGGGGTCCCTGTATGCGAGGATCGTTACCCTGGACAACTTCATTTCGGATGAAGAGTCCAAGCTGCATGCGGGCTTGGCAGTGTGCCGGCTGTCCGATTCAGGCTTGACAAGGTAAAGTAGCCCTTAAATCAGGCTGTCCTAAGCCCTGAACCCTAAACCCTCACCCTCAACCCTAAACCCTTAACCCTAAACCCTAAAACCCCAAACCCCGGAACCCTGAATGGCCCTCATCCGGTTTAGGGTCTGGGGTTATACAGTTTAGTTACCTCAGACTTAAGCGCGACTCTATAGCATTCTAGATGCACAGGGGAGTCGTTCAACCGTTGCGTTGTACAGAAGTACAAGGAATCTCGAATTCATTACGGAGACATCATGCTTCCCAGACGTGAGGCGTAGCCAGATGGTAGGTGGTCGTGCACGAAGGCTTGGTGGCCCTCTTAGCACAGGCGCGCAGCGCAGCTCAGCGAAAATGTTGCAAGGGTTGGACAGCAGGTGGGGGTTGGCGCACACGGAATGCTGATTTTTCGACATGCGGAATGCTACTGCTGCTACTACTACTACTACTACTACTACTACTACTACTACTACTACTACTACTTCTGCTACTACTACTACTACTACTACTACTACTACTACTACTACTACTACTGCTGCTGGTGCTGCTTGTTGAGTGTCGGAGCTTGCAACATGAGGAAATCGATGGGCTGCTGTCCGTCGCATCGACCTTTCAGCGCTCTGCCGACCAGGGTGAGAAGAATCCCTTCGGCATGACCGAGGCAGGGGCAGGGGCCCGCGGCAGGGGTTGTGTTACGAGCGTCTGGGTTTAGGGTTTAGGGTTTAGGGTTTGGGGTTTAGTCGGGTGCCAATTCATGGGGTGGGCCGCCCTACCCGACCCCCTGAATGACCCCCGCAGAACTACAGACACCCCATGACACCCCCGCAGAACCCGACGAGCCCCGCATAGCCACGCAGAACCTAAAGGGAAGACTACAATTGACTTGTGGAAAAGTTCGCAGAACCGCCCGCTGCCTCGCAGAAGCGCGGCTGCCCCGCAGAGGGCGCATAGACAGCCCGCCCCATAAATTGGCACCCCATTTAGGGCTTAGGAGTCTGAACAGAATGCCCCCAACGATGAAGTGCCTTCCCTAAGTCCATGTACCTTTCTAGGACATACTTGGGCCCTAAAGCTGCTATCGAAACCCTCTTAACTCCCAAGTATGCACTATTTAGGTACATGGACCCGTAGGTTTGCCACTTTGCATAACATTGGGTGACCCCGCTATAGCAAAAGGATATCATGAGCGAGCCTATCCTACAATTAGGTCATCCCTTCAGTTCTAAGAACTAGGCAGTTGGGCTAGACCATCTTGCGTCAGGGCCTCATCACCAAGCATCGAACTTCGCAAACAGCCTGGTGCGACGAAGAGTGCAAGGTGGCGGAGGAGGGTTTAGAGTTTAGGGTTTAGGGTTTCGGGTTTAGGGTTTAGGGTTTAGGGGGAGAAGCTGGCCCAGTTGTTTAAATCTCTCTTCATGTGACGGGTGGGGGAGGGGGGGGGATTGATCCACATTGTTCTGAATTTGGTGTAGCAATACTTGTGCCAATAAGATTCCTTACAGTTATAGATTCTTAGTTGAGAGTGCCAGAAAGGCCATGGTTAGATAAAGCTGCAAAAAGGCAGAAGCGCTCTGCGAACCTCTATACTCCCCATGTTAACCTTTGGAGCCTTGTCAACCGCCCCGCCCCATAGGCACCGAACAAAACCTGCCTAAACCCTACCCCCTACATCCCTTAACCCTAAACACTATGGTACCTTATTTCATATGGTCCCTAAGCCTTTCTTTCAGGGTTCGGATTTACAACCTGTGGGGTGCTGCAGCTACAAGCCCCGATCGGTGACAGGGCGCGCCGGTCTTCCACCGGGTTCGAGACAGCATCTTGGCTGGCAGGTGTCTGAGTCCAATATAAGTGTCGGATTAACTACTATAGTATCATTCCCTTATGGTCCCTACATAATTACGCTATATTTGCCATTCAAATTCTGCAGGCCCCGAAAGTAAATGGTACGCATCGGGGCTGTGCATATTGCCACAGGGCTCACAGGTTTTATGACTCACGACCGGCTTGAAGCAAACAAGAAGTGTTCGTGTCAAACGCCGTGCCTGAGGAATTTCTGAGATGATAGGCGTGCCGTGGAGAAACTTTGAGACGATGCAGTTCTTGCCGCTCAGCGGAACCCTCCATGGCTTGCGGTTTCTGGTTTAGGGATTGGTTTAGAAGTAGGAGCCGCTTTTAGGGTTTAGGGTTTAGGGTTTGGGGTTTAGGGTTACCAGGGAGATTCTGATTATAAGTCTACTCATTGGAGGGTTTCAGGGTTCGGGTTTTGCTTTCCACTGGCCTGAGCGGCCAAGGAAGTACAATGTCGGCGAGGAGTATGCGCGGCATCATGACATGCACAACCTGACGGACAACCACTTCGCATCGGGACCTCGCATCTATACCTTCTTCCTCTATATGTCGGATGTGGAAGAAGGTGGAGAAACGCAGCTTGACTAGCTTGCAGCTTAGTGGGCAGCACACCACACCCCATTTGCACCACAATTGCTTTTCAGCATTTGCGTAGATGGCCCATCCCCATCGTGGCGTCAAATCAAGACGGGTCCAAGTGGCCTGGAATTTGGCTTTTTTGCGACCCCAACAACCCTAATCCTAACGGTTATTTTGAGGCCCTAACCACAAACAGGCACAATCGTTCCAGGAATCAGATATGTGTGTGGCTAGTTCTCTACATTCGGGTCTCTTTTGGGTCCCCTATATACTCCGGCACACTTAAAATAAGGACCTAAAAGGGAACCTAATTTAGAGAAACTACCCATGTACTTAGTTGCTGAGTGAGTACACTTTGCACTTTTTGGGATACTATACTCCCCTGTAGAACTGAAAGTGTACACTTCTTTTGGGCTTGTGAACTCAGCAACTAAGTGTAGGGTCTGCGGACCCCCTGGGCCCCTGGGACAGGCAGTTTACTGAGCTCAACATCTCCGTGAGGCCTCGCCTCTTGGCGTGACTAAACCCTAAACCCTAAAACCTGAATCCCTAAACCAACCCCTAACCCCTAAACCCAGACCGAAAACCCTTTCACAGCTTTGTTCGAAGCCCTTAACTGCTCATCCCTATATGCCCTAAACCCTAGACCCTGAATGAGTGCGCTCCTGTTTCCATTCTAGCTCTAAATTTTGAGCCCTAAACCCTACAACCCTACACCCTAAAATCGAAGCCCTATAAACCCCAAAAACCCTGAACCCTAAAACTGCCCTAAGCCCAGAACAGAACCAAGCTGGGCCCCGGATAGGAGCATGCCCAGGGTTCCCCTTCTGCCCCGGGGCTGCACTTTACACCCTAAACCCTAAACCCTAAACCCTAAACCCTAAACCCTAAACCCTAGTTCTAACGTTGCTGAACCCTGACCCTCCATCGCGCGCTGTGCGAGCACCTGTTGGAAGTCAAGAAAATGAAGATGGCGGCCAATGAGGATCTTGATGCTAGACGCATCCTTGCAGCGGCGGCCGTGCTGATAGATATGGTCCCAGCGATGCCCGAGTGGCATCTCGGACAAACCTCAAAACTTGAGAGTGCCAGAAGACTTGCTCGCTCTCCAGGACGCCATGAGGATGCCAAACCATTGTCATGGGGGTACGGTTGCAGATGGGGAAACGAGGTCATTTGTGATTGCGCGAGCTTGCTGCGTCGACCGCAGCAACAAACTTTAGGGTCACCTCTGAACCCTAAGTAAGCCCTAAAACCCCAGACCCTGAAACCCCAAACCCTAAAACCCCAAACCCTAAAACCCTAAAAGCCCTAAACCCCAAACCCTAAAAGCCCTAAACCCCAAATCCTAAACCCCAAACCCTAAAACCCCAAACCCTAAACCCCAAACCCTAACACCCCTTGGCTCCTTTGGCAGACTGAGGCAAGGGCTCCGCGTTGCTCTGGCCGTCGGTGAAATCCCAAAACCCAACAGCAGCTCGGGCATGCATCGTTCGGGGCTCTTTGGGGATTGGGGTTTGGGGTTTAGGGTTTGGGGCTGAGGTTTGCCCAAGAGGGTTTGGGGTTTGGGGTGCCCCCCCTCCCAATGGCAGTGCGGGTACTGAATTTGTTTTTGGTGAACCCTCAACCTTTACGGGGGGTCGCTTGGGCTTACACAGCCCGGATTCCGGCCCTTGATCGCCTTTCTTTTAATGGGGGGTTGGGCCCACTTATACTTACGAGCCCACTGCAGTAAGAATCCTCGACCCTAAGCCCAAAGCCCAAAACCCTCAAACCCTAAAGCCCTGAAACCCTCAAGCCCTGAACCCCAAAACCCCAAAAGCCAAGAACCCTAAAACCCTAAAACCCTAAACCACATCAACTCTAACCCTAAACCCTAAAACCACAAAAACCCTTCATAGGCGATTCAGGATCTCGCGAGGGCGATCTGGGGAGTTGCTTGCAGGGTTCTGTGTTGCTGGGGGTTAGAGTTTAGGGTTTAGGGTTTAGGGTTGCAAGGTTAGGGTTTGCAGGGTTAGGGTGTCCAGGGTTTAGGGTTTGCAGGGTTAGGGTCTAGAGTCGTGCCACGTCCACTAGCCCTAAAGCTCCTGCCACCCTCAATATCCCAACCCCGAGCTCGCCATAAAACCAGAGGAAGCTGCTGTGAAGTAGGCTTTTTGCTGCTGTCGGTGAGTGTATATACAAGTTCGTCTACAAACAATGGCGAGTGTAGATCTTGGTTGTCCTTTTCGGAATACTAGCACTTAAGACCCTAAGCCCTACAGCCCAAACCCCAAACCCCAAACCCCAAACCCCAAACCCCAAACCCCAAACCCCAAACCCCAAACCCCAAACCCCAAACCCCAAACCCCAAACCCCAAACCCCAAACCCCAAACCCTGAACCGTACTGGACAACTCTGAACCCTAAACCCTGAACCCTAAATGCTAAACCCTAAACCCCAAACCCTAAACCCTAAACCTAAACCTCAATCTGCCCATGAAAACTGAGGTCCAGGACGAGCGCACCATGCATGCTGCCAGGCCTGTCAAAAATGGCTCCAAGGTGGCGGCCAACGTGCGACTTGGCTTAGGATTCAGGTTTAGGGTTTAGGGTTCAAGGTCCAGGGTTTAGGGTTTAGGGTTTCAGGATTTTAGGGTTTAGGGTTTAGGTTTTTGGATGGGGTTTAGGGTTTAGCGTTTAATTTAGGGGAGGTTAGGGAGTTTAGGAAAAATCGTTATGAATCAGTTTAGCAGCTCCAGCCTGCGCATCCCTAGTCGAGCTGTTGGCGTCGACGCAGATGAAATGCCGCCCGCCCAACGAATCCCTTAGGGTTTAGGGTTTAGGGTTTAGGGTTTAGGGTTTAGGGTTTCCATACATTAAGAACATGTAACGGGTGACACGCGACAAGGCACACCACAACAAGACTGTTTCCCTCCACTTCCGAGTTGAGACCTGTTTCCTGTTCCTCTCCAATTCCGTGGTAAGACAAGCATTTTGCTTGTTGGTCCGCCAGAAAACCTGTAGGGGCCTTTGCCGACGGACCCATGAGCAAAATGAGTGTCGCACTCTCTGTTTAGCCTTTGCCAGTTCCGGCATGTGGTATCCAGAGAGAATGGGCGTGCCTGTGCGAAGGGGCCTGGGCCCACGAAAGGGCGTGCCCTTGCCCCCGATTTTTGGTGCCGGTGCCCTCTTTGTGCCTGTGCCCACGTGTTTTTGTGACTTTGCCCACGACTTTTGTGCCTATGGTAATGAACAATGAGCTTTTGTGCACAGGGTTTTTGTGCCTAGGAAAGTTGTTTAAGGTTTGTGCATTTTTTTAGGAATAGTGATTTAGGGTGTAGGGTTTTCGGGTTTAGGGTTTCGGGCTTTTGGGGGTTTTGGGATTTAGGGTACCTTTAAGGGAGTTCAAGGCACCTAAAATTAGGGGTGCATGGGGTTGCGGCTCAGGAATCAGGGTGTGGAGCAGACTGGATGGCAGGCTTTACAGTACAGGAGTTTAGGCTTCTTATAGCGTGTTTCGGAGCCAGGGGCGAAGCTGCTTTTCTACGTTACCAAGTCCACCGCGTCCTGATTCAAAAGGGCATCCAAAAAGCTCCCCACACCCAATTGCTGCAAGGAAGAGCCCTTAGTCACCTCCTTACATAGGGGGAATTGGGTTCTTCCTGAGAAACAGCAGACTTGTCCGAGGTGGGTGCACCTGTTTGACTTCGAGGTCTCCAGCATCTGGGCATGTACCGGTGGCCTGCGAGATGTTCGTTAGGGTGCAAAACTGTCCACGAAGTCGATGGCGGCCGACGCGCACCTGGACACCACCAAGAACTGTCGAGATGCAGCTCTCGACTGCCTTCGACCACCCCGTCTTGGGTCACCGTCAACTTCGTCAACCCCCGTCCGAAGTCTCAGGACATCGTGCTGAGGGTGAGCTGGCGTACTCTGAACGCCGCACGTCGTGATCCCGAAGACCCGTCTGCGTGCAGAAAGAACATGCCATGCGAGAGATTCCTGTTGGCGGCACCAGATCTGGCTGAATACCTCACCTGGTACTTGCTAAATGTTCATTCCTAGGTAGGATAGGGGGGACCCTTAAAGGGAACCCCTTCTTAACCCTCTTCTGGCTCTCTTAAGCAGGGACCTTATTCAGAGAGTCTATATCGCCAAGGGGCCCCCTAATCCTATCCCCTATTAATGCTTGCCTACGTGAAAAGGTCTGGTGCTCAGCTCGATGCCGGGCCCTTACGCCACTGAGCAGTAGGAACGGGTCTCTGCCAAGCAAGCACCAGGGTTTAGGGTTTAGGGTTTAGGGTTTAGGGTTTAGGGTCCGACAACTGGCTCTTCGTCTCTTGACCCGATCACTGTAAACGCTATGAACTCTAAATGGGGGGACCCCTGATATAGACTCCCAAATAGTAGGATCGCCTTGTAATATGGACCCCCCATAAGGTACTCCTATCGTAAACCCCCAAAGGCCCTTAAATGCTTGGAGTCCATTGGTTCCAAGTCCTCACTCATGTATGTAGGGTTTAGGGTTTAGGGTTTAGGGTTTAGGGTTTAGGGTTTAGGGTTTAGGGTTTAGCGTTTAGGGTTTAGGGTTTAGGGTTTAGGGTTTAGGGTTTAGGGTTTAGGGTTTAGGGTTTAGGGTTTAGGGTTTAGGGTGGGCTTAGCCTGAGGTCCTGGCATTCAATGCCACCATTGCAGCATGCTCGCGCAGCAGCGACTGGCGCGAGGCCTTTCTGAACTTAATTGTCTCACCAGGGGGGATGGTATGCAAAAGAGCGAGGGCTGAATACGGCCCACACGTTAGTCTCCACACACTTGCATTTTTGGTTCAGGGCTCAAGGGGGGCTGCGGCGGTGTCTTTTTTGGGTATCCGCTATGGTATCCCCTGATATCAGACCCGAAAGCCTACAACCCCTCAACCAAGATACGAGAAGGGCACATTCGTTTGGGGTTGGAGTTGGTATGCCGGGAGGGCTTTGATTCGAGAAGTCGAGAAGGGTTTATGTTGAGGATTAGTTTTTGTTTGGCTGACAGGAAAAAATACGAATCAGAGACCAGAGAGTCGAATCAGAGACCAGAGGGTCGAATCAGAGGCCAGGCTCGGAATCAGAGACCAGAAAGGCAGAATCAGAGACCAGATGCCAGAATCACCCCCCTCAGGATCAGAGACCAGACAGGGCCGAATCAGAGACCAGGCAAGCCCGAATCAGAGACCAGGCAGGGCTGAATCAGAGACCAGACAGGGTGGCTGCCGAAACCAAGGGTTTATCAAGAGAAAGCAAAGGGTTCATTGTTGTAACCACTGGTTTATTTGCCAAGACAATGCCCGCATCGTGGGTTTGGAAGGGATTCGTTTGAAGCAGGCTTGCCCGAGGTAAAAAAAGGGGTTTGGAACGGATTCTTTTGAAGCAGGCCTGTCCGAGTAAAAACAAACGGCACAAGCCCGAGGAGAAAAAAAAAAAAAAGCGGGGGGGTTGGGGGGGGCGCAGCCCCCCCCCATTTGGCAAGACAATGTCCGCATCGTGGGTTTGGAATAGATTCGTTTGAAGCAGGCTTGCCCGAGGAAAATAGAAAAGCGGGGGGGTTGGGGGGGGGGCGCAGCCCCCCCCCATTTGCCAAGACAATGCCTGCATCGTGGGTTTGGAAGGGATTCGTTTGAAGCAGGCCTGCCCGAGGAAAATAGACAAGCGGGGGGGTTCGGGGGGGCGCAGCCCCCCCCCCATTTGCAAACACAATGCACGCATCATGGGCTTGAAGCGATTCGTTTGAAGCAGGCTTGCCCGAGCCCCCCCATTTGCCAAGACAATGCCCGCATCGTGGGTTTGGAAGGGATTCGTTCCAAGCAGGCTTGCCCGAGTAAAAAATGGGTTTGGAACGGATTCATAATGAAGCAGGCCTGCCCGAGTAAAAACAAACGGCACGAGGCCGAGCAAAATCCCCCCCCCCATATGCAAACACAATGCACGCATCATGGGTTTGGAAGCGATTCGTTTGAAGCAGGCTTGCCCGAGGTAAAAAAAAAGGGTTTGGAACGGATTCTTTTGAAGCAGGCCTGTCCGAGTAAAAACAAACGGCACAAGCCCGAGGAGAAAAAAAAAAAAGCGGGGGGGTTGGGGGGGGCGCAGCCCCCCCCCATTTGGCAAGACAATGTCCGCAACGTGGGTTTGGAATAGATTCGTTTGAAGCAGGCTTGCCCGAGGAAAATAGAAAAGCGGGGGGGTTGGGGGGGGCGCAGCCCCCCCCCATTTGCCAAGACAATGTTTGCATCGTGGGTTTGGAAGGGATTCGTTTGAAGCAGGCCTGCCCGAGGAAAATAGACAAGCGGGGGGGTTCGGGGGGGCGCAGCCCCCCCCCCCATTTGCAAACACAATGCACGCATCATGGGTTTGAAGCGATTCGTTTGAAGCAGGCTTGCCCCCATTTGCCAAGACAATGCCCGCATCGTGGGTTTGGAAGGGATTCGTTCGAAGCAGGCTTGCCCGAGTAAAAAATGGGTTTGAAAGGGATCCTTTTGAAGCAGGCCTGCCCCAGTAAAAACAAACGGCACGAGCCCGAGGAAAATCCCCCCCCCCATTTGCAAACACAATGCACGCATCATGGGTTTGGAAGCGATTCGTTTGAAGCAGGCTTGCCCGAGCATAAAATACAAGCGGGCGGGTTGGGGGGGGCGCAGCCCCCCCCATTTGCCAAGACAATGCCCGCATCGTGGGTTTGGAAGGGATTCGTTTGAAGCAGGCTTGCCCGAGTAAAAAATGGGTTTGGAACGGATTCTTTTGAAGCAGGCCTGTCCGAGTAAAAACAAACGGCACAAGCCCAAGGAGAAAAACAAAAAAACGGGGGGGTTGGGGGGGGCGCAGCCCCCCCCCATTTGGCCAGACAATGTCCGCATCGTGGGTTTGGTACCTCCCAAACTTTGGGTTGGGTTGGTCGGGTTGGTTGGGTTGGTCGGGTCGATCGGATTGGTCGGGGCGGTCGGGCGGGTCGGGTCCGGTTGGGTTGGTCGGGTTGGTCGGGTCCCTTCGCCCACTTCTGAGGGTCCCTGGCTGCTTGAATTGGGTTGGTCGGGTTGGTTGGGTTGGTCGGGTCGATCGGATTGGTCGGGGCGGTCGGGCGGGTCGGGTCCGGTTGGGTTGGTCGGGTTGGTCGGGTCCCTTCGTCCATTTCTGAGGGTCCCTGGCTGCTTGAATTGGGTCGGGTTGGTTGGGTTAGTCGGTTCGATCGGATTGGTCAGGGCGGTCGGGCGGGTCAGGTCCGGTTGGGTTGGTCGGGTGGGTCGGGTGGGTTGCTTGGTCAAGGGGTCAGGGGCCGGTGGGGTGGGTCGGGTCGGCTTGTTGCTGCGCCACAGGACGGTGCCGATAGCATTCTGCCACGAGGGTACGTCATGGTGGCTGAATGCAATGGTCTACTCTTTCAGTCGCTGCGTTCACTGGTGAGGGTCCCTGGCTGCTTGGGCTGCGTGGGTCGGTTTGGTTGGGTTGGTCGGGTCGATCGGATTGGTCGGGGCGGTCGAGCGGGTCGGATCCGGTTGGGTTGGTCGGGTTGGTCGGGTGGGTTGCTTGGTCGGGGGTCAGGGGCCGGTGGGGTGGGTCGGGTCGTCTTGTTACTGCGCCACAGGACCGTGCCGACAGCATTCTGCCACAAGGGTGCGTCATGGTGACTGAATGCAATGGTCTACTCTTTCGGTCGCCTCGCCCACTTGTGAGGGTCCCTGGCTGGGTTGGTCGGGTTGGTTGGGTTCGTCGGGTCGATCGGATTGGTCGAGGCGGTCAGGCGGTTGGGTTGGTCGGGCTGGTCGGGTGGGTTGCTTGGTCGGGGGTCAGGGGTCAGTGGGGCGGGTCGGGTCGGCTGGAGTCTGTACTCGCGAGCCTGGTCTCTGAATCCGATGTCTGGTCTCGGAATCTGGGAGCTTGGTCTTTGAATCTGGTCTCCTGCTGGTCTCTGATTCCCCCCTGCTGGTCTCTGATTCGGCCCTGCTGGTCTCGGAATCCCGTGTCTGGTCTCAGAATCTGGCTGCCTGGTCTCTGAATCTGGTCTCCTGCTGGTCTCTGATTCCCCCCTGCTGGTCTCTGATTCGGCCCTGCTGGTCTCGGAATCTGTTCCCCTGATTCGGCCTTCACCCTGGCTGACAAGGTATTCAGGGGGTTTCGATGTGGGATAAGGGTTTGGGGCTTACAGGATTCGCTGGTCTCATGAAGGATGCGCGTGCAGGCTTGAGGCTCAGGGATTAGCTAGGGGTGCAAGCTTAAGTTTCTGGCTTCAGGCTTTCGGATGTAGTCTAGGGAGTCAGGTCAGGGATTTCAACTTGCTGACGAGCTGATAAGACTACCTTAGGAACGCCCAACCTGCCTGTTGTAGGTGCTAATCATACAATACCCCCACGATTTAAAAGACTCAAAGGCTGTCTGCAAGAAAAAAGGCTTGGGGAGGTTCCCTGATTATGTTTGAGAATCTCCTTGTTGCGCATCCTGTTTCTCCTCTTGGGGCTTAGGGTTGGGGATTGTAGGGATGCTTCAAGGTGCAATACCCTGAGCCCCAAGGCCATTGGGGACTCTCGCTAAGCCCTGAACCCAAAGCCCCAAGGGTTTTGGGTTTAGGGTTTAGGGGTTTGGGGTTTAGGGTTTAGGGTTTAGGGTTTAGGGATGAATAGGGGTTTAGTAGAGGTTTAGGGCTTAGGGGTTTAGGATTTTCGGGTTCTAAACCCTAAACCCTAAACCCTAAGCCCTAAACCCTAAACCCAAAACCATAACAGAGGAAGTGTTCGGTTTTGAGCAGGCCCTTCGGCTTCTCGAGGAGCTGCAGAGCTCCCCCAGCCTGGCTCCAGATGCCGGGTACCTCAGCCTTTGTAGGTTTTAGGGCTTAGGGCTGAGGGCTCAGGGTTCAGGGTTCAGGGTTTAGGGTTTAGGGTGTACGTTCAAGAATGACTGTTTTCCCCTTGATCTGCCCGGTGCAAAGTCTTGGTCCATTATGCTCTACAGCCACAAGCAAAGGGATGGGTTGAGGGTTTAGGGGTTTAAGGGCTCTAGGATTTCAGGGTTTAGGGCATTAGGGCATGTAAGGTTTAGGTCTTAGGGTTTAGGGTACTGCTTCGTGCAAGATCAAGCTGGGGTGCTCCAGCAACAGCCAGTTGAAGGAGGGAAGCTTGCCGCACCTGCTGCTCAAAGACTTTTGTAGAGTAGCCTTGAAGAGGATGGGAGCCAAGGAGTTTGGTCGGAAAGCCTCTCATGAGCAATGATTTCCAGCAGCCAGATCGCGTAGCTGTTGCAGCTATCGAGGATAGCGTGGACCTTTTTCAACTGGATCCCGCGAACCTTGAGGCAGTAAACCCGGAGCTTTCCATCTCCACGCCTAAATCAGGTGACTCCTCAAGAAGCAAGCTCGAGGAGTTTGCGCTTCAACGCAAGATCCTAGTTGGGACTTTATAAGTTTTGGACTCCTCTAATTTCTTATTACGGGAGCAAAAATTTAAGCTTTTATTGGGGGGGTTAAAGAGCAACCAAGGATCGAAAGGCTCCGGTCCTTCTACTATGTCCTTCAGACGGCGATGGGGACTTTGATTGCCGGCATCTCGATCGCCATCTTGACCGAAGTCCTCTGGCGTATCATCCCGGCTGGACGCGCCGCAGAGCATGTCGTTTCGGGCTTTAGTGCCCTGGGCTGGTTTCTGACATCGGCCACTGTGGCCATAACTTCCACCTGCCCCGTCAACGAGCTCAACTTCAACTCCTTTGTGCATGCAAGGCCGGTACTTTGCATCTTCGTGGGGCTGCTGCCGGTGACAACCGCTGCCACGCGGCTCTGGGAGCTTCCGATTCCCCGCTGGCTCTCCTGCGTCGTCTCCATCCTGATGTTGGTCCACGGCTGCATCTACTGCTTCCTAGCTTGGCCTCTGGGATGTTTTGTGACTTCCCTTATTTGGGTTTTATAAGTGACACTATATACAACCCCAAACCCCAAACCCTAAAGCCCAAACTCCAAACCCTAAACCCTAAACCCTAAACCTTTCAAAGGGTCTAAGGGTCAACCTCAGGTTCGCCCTGCACCAGCTACAGATGGCTGCCATCCTTTGCCGTCCTCATGGAGGTGTGGTAGCAAGACTTTAGGTTTAGGGTTCAGGGTTTAGGGTTTAGGGTTTAGGGTTTAGGGTTTAGGGTTTAGGGTTTAGGGTTTAGGGTTTAGGGTTTAGGGTTTAGGGTTTAGGGTTTAGGGTTGCTGTCCTCATGGAGGTGTGGTACCTGGACGTGATCTTCGCATCAACTGTGACTTAGCAGTTAAATGAGTGCACTTTGTGCACCTTTGTTTGCGATACGAAAGAATTCCCTGTAGGAACTGAGAGAGTGCACTTTTTAGGGGATTATGCGGGTTTACGACAGTAGGGGACCCCCAAAATAAACCCCAACGAGTAGGATTCCCTTACAAGAAGGATCCCAAAAAGGTACCCCCCCCCAATAAAAATTGGAAACCACCTTATGAACTCAGCAACTAAGGTGAATGAGATCTCCCTGCAGGAGGAAGGACTTGGCACAGATGTGTGGTTGGCGGTCCATGCAACCATGGCATTCGCACTGCAGATCTGGCTCTGGTGGAGGCGGTTTCCCTCCACCTCCCGGTTTTATGCGGGAAGCTACATGGCCATAACCTGGAACAGCAGTTACTATGCCTGTCGTGGCGTCGACCTGGCTCTCCATCACAAGAAGTGGGAGGCCGGTCGTCAGCTCGACATAGCAGTGCTAACCTCCTTTAGTATCGCCGTGGTCGTGCTCTTGCCACTCCTCCTCGTCCTCTGCGTAGGGCGGAAGCGCCTGTTCGATGGACTAGCCCAGTGGCTCGACCAGAGCCGACGACTGCAAGACGGGGCCTTCATGGCCACTTGGTAGCCCAGTGGTAAGCTTTACCCCTTTTTGTGGGTCATGGGTTCCCTTATGAAAATAACCAACCCCAAAAAGGGTGCCCTTAGTATAATATGGTTACCCTAAACCCTAAACCCTAAACCCTAAGGCCTAAACCCTAAACCCTAAACCCTAAGCCCTAAGCCCTAAACCCTAAGCCCTAAGCCCTAAACCCTAAACCCTAAACCTATGGTTACTGGGCTACCAAGGCCATGCTGCTGGACTCCTACGTGGTCGAAGTGGGCCAACCTTGGTGGCTCTCCGAAGCCGAAGTTGCGTCAAGCAACTTGGTAGCCCAGTGGTACCCTTTTCCCTTTTTTTTTGGTTCTGGGCTCCCTTATAAAAAGTAATTAACCCTAACCCGGGTTTAGGGTTTAGGGTTTAGGGTTTAGGGTTTAGGGTTTAGGGTTTAGGGTTTAGGGTTTAGGGTTTAGGGTTTAGGGTTCCTGGGCTACCAAGGCAAGGATGTCGCCTCTTGGTTGCCGAAGATGAAGGGCATGGCCGTCGGTTGCACCTTGTCCGTCTCCAAGACGAACAGCCTGCCGAATGACCGACGCCCAGGCTTTCTCAAGGGCACGATAGCGAAAGTTGCTGACGACGGCAAGAGCTTTTGGGTCCACTTCGAGAAAGCGCAAGGCACACGTGAAGGTGATGAGAGCCTTCCTCAGGCTGAAGGCCTCCGGGGCTTTCAGGGTGAAGGCCTCCGGGGCTTTCAAGTCCACCGCAACCAGCAAGTAATGCCCCTAGATCCCCCTTGGGAACCGTTTTTTGTTTATATAAAAACCAAGAGGATATTAAGATATCTGTTTTTTATTTTTATATAGAACCCAAGAGGATATTAAAAACAAATTTTGTTGTTGAGGTTCTAAGGGGAGTATAGGCCCTGGCGCGAGCTCCTCGACCTAGGGCGCCGCCGTCTACGCTGCGTGGCTTGGCACGACATGTACGACACCAGCTGTGCTCATGGATTCCACTGCCCACTCTCCAAAGCAGATGTTTTTGTACCTCTGAAACAGATCTCAAATCTCTCGCTTTGTCTCCATCCAGAAGAGCTCGCCTGTCTACTGCACTGAGTCCGTCTCTGACAGACCCAGTGCTACTGACACCTCTGAACGCGTGGTAAGCCCGCAAAAACCCTAAACCATAGCGCCCGAAACCCCAAACCCCCAAAAACCCAACCATGAGGTGGACTGGGCGTCTCAAAGTCAGGAGCTGTGGATGCAGAGTTCGGGACCTGGTTTCGAGCTCTCGCGTCCAGTCGGCAAAGGCGAAGTCATCGACTTCTTTGTCTCGCACTCGTGGTCTGCCACTTTGCCTATGTTAGCATGCTAGGGTTACCCCGTTTTGGGGATAACTTTAAAGGGATTCTATTCTTTTTGGGGTATAAACGGGTTACCCCTGTTTAGGGAAATGCCCATATACAAATTTTGAGTATACTCATGCTCCAATAGAAGAATACAAAAGAGATATATTCAATTGTGAATATACTCATGTTCTAGTAGCAGTATTTGTAGTCATAAGCTTGTTCAGCCCTCTTTTCCGCGTGGTGTTGCATGACCCCTCGTTTGCCTGACTTGCTATCCTACTCTTTCAATTTGCTTAAGAATCCCACAAGAATGAAAGACAACAATCCCTATGCAGCCCTTGTAAGGTGTAATATATTTGTATATGTATATATAGGTTTAATTTTTTATTTACGTATTTATTTATTGATGTTTTTTTTTTTTTTTGGGGGGGGGGGTTCTTAAGCAAAGTGTAGTATAGGACTCCCCGGAAGAGAAGTGGCGAGCTCTCCGGCTGGTCGCAGACAGCTTCCGGGAGCATCATGGCCGATATCCGACCTTCTGGATTGACACTTGGGTGGCCCAGTGGGGTTTAGGGTTTAGGGTTTAGGTTTAGGGTTTAGGGTTTAGGGTTTAGGGTTTAGGGTTCAGGGTTTAGGGTTTAGGGTTTAGGGTTTAGGGTTTAGGAGGTTCAGGGTACTTATAACCCACGTGTAGCCGTAGTTATAGCCCATTCATAAGCCCCAAAGTACCCTAGTGTGGTTATAATTGGACTATTCCGACCTTTTGGATTGACACCAGGGCAGCCCAGTCGTACCCTTCTTCCCTTTTATTGGGTTCAGGGTTTAGGGTTTAAGGTTTAGGGTTTAGGGTTTAGGGTTTAGAGTTTAGGGTTTAGGGTTTAGGGTTTAGGGTTTAGGGTTTAGGGTTTAATGTAGGGGTCGGAATAATTCCGAATAGCATTGTCTTATGGTCCCTTTAAACCCATACTGTAATAACCCCCAAAACCCTATTGAAATTGTTGAGGCCGCTATAGTGCTCCCTTTATTGGGTTCAGGACCCCTTGTAAAGTAACCAACCCAAAAAAGGGCACCCTTATCGTAATATGGTTACTTAATAAGTAACCCCGAACCCCCAAACCCTAAACCCTAAAAGGGCTAGCCTTATTGCAATGTGGTTGCTTGGCTGCCAAGGACAAGTTTTGCATTGACCAGCGACAGATCGCAGATGGCCTGCGTGTGTTGCCCGTCAACGTCATGGCTTGTCGGCAGGTGCTCGTTCTGTGCGGGCCAACCTATCCCACTCGCCTCTGGTGGCTGGTCAAGTTTAGGGTTTAGGGTTTAGGGTTTAGGGTTTAGGGTTTAGACAAGAGTCTCCCTTTCCAGGGAAGTCGGTGTGCAATTGTTCCTTCATTCGACTCGCTAGCTCTTCTATTCCAAGGGTTGCAGCAAAAGTATATGCCACAAAAGCACCACCTTGTCTATTTTTTTGGCCTGAGAACCCCTTGTCACATCTGCCAGGTGTGCATGGGAACTTTGCGTCCTGTTGTCCTTCATGCCGGCTGCTCGGCTTAACGAGAGCTGTGCAAGCATTGGTAGTTGGCCCACCAGCGATAGGACATGATAGGAACCCTAAACCCTAAACCCTAAACCCTAAACCCTAAACCCTAAACCCTAAACCCTAAACCCTAAACCCTAAACCCTAAACCCTAAACCCTAAACCCTAAACCCTAAAGGACCTAGGGGCGTAAGCTGTGGGTTGAAAGCCTAGCTTGATAGACAACTTCTGCTTCTTTCGGTGTTACACCTTTAGGATCCCCAACCCTAAACCCCAAACCCTGAACCCGAAACCCTAAACCCTAAACCCTAAACCCCAAACCCCAAACCCTAAACCCTAAAGAAGCCCAGAGGTGCAGGTGGCCTTGAACCTGCTGCTGGTGATTCCTCTCAGCGAGGAAGCACTCTTGCAACTGACCGCCTTCGACTGTTCCGTCTCTTGGGGCTACTTAGGTATATAGGGACTCTGTAAGGTATATCTATATATATATATATATATAGGGACTTTATAAGGTATATATATATATATACAAAACGGGGGACTCTGGGCGTGCACTTTCTCTGCCTTTTGTCGCTGTTGAAGAACCAAAAAAACCCAAGTAACAACAATATTTCTAGACTCTCCAGTCCCACGGATAACAAAAAAACTAAAGAAGAACAATATTTCATGACTCTCCACCAAAACCGTACGGAAAATCCGTACCGAAAATAAAAAAAACCAAAAAAACCAAAAGAACCAAAAAAACCAAAAAAACTAAAAGAACCAAAAAAACCAAAAAAAACAATATTTCAGGACTCTTCCAGCAGATGGCCTAATTTCGAAGAGTCCCTGAAAATTGTTTTTTTTGGTTTTTTTTGTTTTTTTGGTTTTCCGTACAGATTTGATGGAAAGTCCTGAAATATTGTCGTTTCTTGGTTTTCCGTGAGAATATTGTGGAGAAGCCTGAAATATATTTGTTTGGCTTTCATGTTCTTTTTGCTAATTTTGGCTTTTTGTGTGTTTTTGTGCGTTTGTGGCTCTTTTGTGCTTTTCCGTACTGCCTGAGCCCCCCTTCCCTCTAAGAAAATTGTGCTTTTCTACGCTTTTCTTTGCAAATTGTACTTGTCTGTGCATCGTACACTTAAAGTGTACTGTATTTAATGGGTACATGAATAATTTAGTTTCATATTCAAGTAGCATGTAAAGAGCGTTTGAGCATTCTGCCCCCATGCTCAGTACTATAGCCTTTACTGGGTGGATGGTATGGTTCTTAGGAATTTGTGCTTTTCAAGGCTTTTCTATGTAAATTGTACTTGTCTAAGCGAATAGTATATGAATGGTATTTCATTCGTACGTAATTGAATTAGTTTTCTGTAGTCAAGTACCATTTACTGAGCATTATGTCATATTCTGTGTAAATTTAATAAATCTTGTACTCACCCTATAATTGAATATTCACTGACTGCTAGATTGGTCGAATCAACATGTAATGAGTACTGCATGGTTGAGCAATATTTTGCCTAGTAGAAGCAATATTTGTCTGGAAACAGGTTTGTTGCCTAGAGTTATTTGCTCAAACAGTTGCTTTACTTATTTAGACAGACTTTAAAACCCACAAATCCAAACTTCACCAGAGTTTCTCCTGAAAAGCTTGCATTTCGGGATGTTTTTTGCGTTTGTGAATTTACTTGTGCTATGACCTTTGTGAGGCAACAACTACTTTACTATGAGAAATGTGTATTTTAAAGCCTGTCTCTTTTCAGGCATCGCGCATCAGTAGTCTTTAACTAGTACTTCAGTAGCATTGGTTTCATTATTATGAAACTCAAGGTGTCTAGTGCGTACTTGAGTTGTACAAAAAACAACCTTCTAAGTTGAATTCATTTAGTCAATATTCAGCTATATACTAAGTGCTGCAGTAGTTAAACTCGCATAGGGCGAATGCTTTGTATAATATACATTCATGCATTAAAACAAAGTACTTCAGCGGACTTTCCGCATGGCATTTGATTAATACTTTGCCTTGCGAAACTACAACTTATCCAATAAAACAACATTCTTTGCCATTCGAAAGAACAAGTTGCCAAAATACATTAACACATACAAACTACAAAGCCAGCATTGTCCTGTCAAGATTCAAAACATGGAGTAGCCCAATGCTGGCTTATCGGAGCCTGTGAGGCGGGTGTCCCCATTGTCCCAATAGCTGTCCTTCATTTCCCGGTGTTCAAATATGCGATTTTAGGATTCGTTGTTCTGACGATACTAAGAAAAGCTGAAGCAAGGGTAGGTCGTTGGGAGGGGACCGACGCCGTTCCGACGATCGCACTTGATGGGTCGTGTCTCTGGTCCTTTGAGTTTTTGACCTGCTACTTGACCAACAGCCTCATCGAAGTGAGTTCTCCGTCTTGTCCTCCTAGTTCACGAACTAAGCCAGGTATAGACTCACCTGCATATCTTGCCATAGCCTAACACACTGGGATACTCACTTAATCTGAAAAGCTGTTTCCGTAGTAGCACTTCATGCATAGCATGTTCTCGCACAAATAATGAAAAGGCAATTTCGTAATTAAGATGAGAGAGATCATCACCTGAAGATTGAACGGTAGTTATCAAGTACGAGAGAGTAAAAAACACAAAAAAAGTGCACGCCCACAGTCCCCCGGACTCTATATATAGGGGTTATGTGGGGGAATAAGTTTCTAGGGGTCCCTCCAAAATTCAAGCCTTATTCCCCTTAAAACTTGGTAGCCCAGTGGTATCACTTTTTCCCTTTTTTTGTTCTGGGTTCCCTTCTAAAGTCAACAACCCCAAAAAGGGTGCCCTCGTTATAACATAGTTGCTGGGCTACGAAGGTCTCCAGCTGCTATGATCCAAACGAGGAGCTGCGACTGCGCCATGTCATCGGCACGATTGGCACGCAGCGATTCGAGCGGAAGATCCGGGCTTTGGGTCACTTGGTAGCCCTGGTGTAGGGTTTAGGGTTTAGGGTTTAGGGTTTCCCTCATAAGTCACCAACCCCAAAAAAAGGGTGCCCTTATTATAAGATGGTTCCTGGGCTAGTAAGGTCAGCTTATCTGGGACCGAGAGCTGACTCGGAGCAAGGGATTGCTTGTCGACGCCGTGATTGGGCCTGGGAGCCATTGGAAACCTGGTGAAGTCGACTCATCTGGCGCAATGTTTTGTAGAACTCCCTCTGGCGTGTCCATAATCGCAATGTGAAGCGCCCATCATCAAAGATGATTGGGCTGAAGCAAGTGGCGGGAAGCGCGCTCGCCTCTATTGAAACTCTTTGTACAGCATGAAGACGGCTCGCTCTACAGGCGTGAACAGTATCTGCCAGGTGCTCGTGGGGGTTGATCTAAAGGTCCCCTAAATCCTAAACCCTACACCCTAAACCCTAAACCCTGAAAACCCTTCCGGGAAATGATCAAGGGTTCCTGAAAATATTGGTTTTGTAACGGAAACATGGGAACAGTCTATTTGTTTATCAACTCCCCCCTGCTGTCATGCAGCTACTCTAAACCCTAAACCGTAAACCCTAAACCCTCAACCCTAAACCCTAAACCCTAAACCCTAAAGCCTAAACCTACCCGAAACAAGCCTCAAGTCTCTCCCAGTCCCTGCAATTGAAGCACTTTCCAAGCTTCAGGGCTTTGGGCTATTTGGGCTTCGGGGTTTCTTTGGGGGGTATTCAGGGCTTCATTGGGGTTTCTTTCGGGGTTTCTTCGGTTTCTTTCGGGGTTTGCATTCTAGAGTCCTTCCGCCGATTTCTCTCGCAGCCAGAGGCTGCTTCTTTCAGCGGGGTGGGCTCGGCCCTCGTGCGCGCTGCGCTTTGGGAGCAGGCGCTAATTTTGGGGTTTAGGGTTTAGGGCTTAGGTTAAGGGTTAAGGGTTAAGGGTTTAGGGTTTAGGGTTCTTAGTTCACAATGCTCGGCTGCAGGGGGGGGGGGTTCAGAGCAGAAGGGCTTGGGGGATTGAAGAAGTGCAGGCGGAAGGGGAGAAGTTCTGTTGAAAGGCTTAGTGGTTTCGGCCTCTGCGACATTGAGGTGTCGGGCCTTTGGGAGCATCCCCGGCGCATGGGTTTGCATATCTTTTTTATGAGACTATAGTCGACGTAATCTTCGCCACGCCCACCCAACAGAAAGACACCTTCACCAACCCCCGACAACACTGCGCCCCAAGACGCTGATCCCATTTCGTCCTTCTCAACCCCGGGCAAGTTCTCAAGGGACTAAGTGAGGGACCCTTATAGGGACTATAAAAGGCGTATACACATATATATATATATATATACATATATATATATAGAGGATGTACAGGGGAATGAGATTAAGGGTGCCTTCTAGGGCTCCCTCCTTATACCCCTTAAATTTCAGGGTGGCTTCTGTCGTACCTCTTCTAAAGCTTTTTTTGAGGCGCCGACCTGCGCACCCTTTATTCCTTCAGTGCTTCATGCGCAAACTCTAAACTCTAAACCATCCTAAACCCTAAACCCTAAACCCTAAACCCTAAACCTTAAACCATCCTAAACTTGTGAGACCCTTCACAGAAACTTAGAGCAGCCCGAAGCCCTAAGCCCTAAGCCCTCAACAGCCCCCGCGTTCCCCCGTATCTAAGGCCCCTTTCTATTGGCCCTTACTTGGGGACCGCTTATATGCCCCATCCTGAGGGACCCCTAAACCCTAAACCCTGAACACTCACACCCATCTTCAGGGACCATAGAACTACCCTGAGACCATGGCCCGCAGGCGCTCGCCTTGCGCGCGCCAAGGCGAACGCCCGGGATCTTTACGAAGCGTAAGACGCCTCAGCCCGAAACCCGAAACCCCCATGAACCCGAAAGAGCTTCAGCTTGGGGTTTCTGCATGACTACGAATTTGCTCCAGAACCCCCTCCAAACAATAAACTGCATATTTTCCTGAGAGGGGCAATATAGGGATTAGTTGTCTTTCATTGTGGGGGGGAGGGGGGGGGGGGGGCGTTCTTACGCAAAGATGAGCGGGCTGAATACCAAGATGCACGTGTTAAGTTGGGGTTTTGGGATGTAGGGTTTGGGGTTTAGGATATAGGGTTTAGGGTTCCCTTGGAGGGTTCGGAAGATTCTTGGCCCCTGAAGACCCAACGTGGTCGTCTTCGGCACCCTCCTGGCTGCCTGCGAGCTGGATGCCCCAGTGCAGCAGTTTTAAGGTTTAAGGTTTAAGGTTTACTGTTTAGGGTTTAGAGTTTAGGGTTTGGGGTTTAGGGTTTAGGGTTTAGGGTTTGGGGTTGCAGTGGAACATGTGGATGGGACCTCCCGTGGAAGAACCCCCAATCTCTTAAATAAACTCCACAAGACGCCTGAACCCCTAAACTCCTAAAACCCTAAAACCCTAAAACCCTAAAGCCCTAAAGCCCTAAAGCCCTAACACCCTAAACCCTAAACCCTTGGTTCTCAGTCAGGTGAGGTCTCTCGGAACTCCTGAAGAAGGTTTTCTCCGACATAGCTAAGTTCGGAGTGGTGGGTGCCACAGCATGTGCAAGGAGTTCCAAAAGCAAGCCGATTCTCGCAACCCCTAAGCCTCTAAACCCAAAACCCAAAACCCCAACCGTAAGCCCCTAAACCCTAAACCTCAAACCCTGAAACTCTACACTCTTAGAATCTACACTCTTATAAACCCCCAAGCCCCTAAATCCCAAGCCCGAAACCCTATCGAAAATTGACCCGGAAGCCTCGAGGCTCCCACTTGTTCCAATTTTTTGGCAGGCGTAAGCGCAGATTACGGTTTAGGGTTTGGGGTTTGGGTTTCAGGGTTTTTTGAGGGTCCCGTTTAAGGTGGATATAGGCATAGGGCTTCGCTTTCTCAATCTAAGCTCCGAGACCACCCCTGACCTCTGCATCAGGCAATCTACACGTAGCACAACATGGCCCATGAACACTCAATCTCGGTCTTCTCAAGCCAATGCCCAAGGTTCAGGGTTTAGGGTTTAGGGTTTAGGGTTTAGGGTTTAGGGTGCTAAACTTGTAACCCCTGAAGCCAGGAAGGGGGCGCGGTGGGAGGAGGCCCCGACATTTCGGCCATCAGCTGTGGGATCCTTTGCAACCCCCACCCCAACTACCCGTGGGTTTAGGCTTTAGGGGTTAGGGTTTGGGGTTTGGGGTTTAGGGGTTAGGGTTGACCCTAGACCGTTCAGGGTTTAGGGTCTAGAGATGAAGCTCTTTAAGGGTGAACCTCAAACCCGGCAGTCGTGGCTAGTTAGGTTCTGGTTCTCACGTACCACCTAGACCAGGGACCACCATCCTGCCCTGAAGCCCTGCATTCACAGACTCCCCAAAGTCTGGGGTTTAGGACCCTAAACCCTAAACCCTAAACCCTAAACCCTAACCCTAAACCCTAAACCCTAAACCCTAAACCCTAAACCCTAAACCCTAAACCCACTCGACTTTTTGTCTTCAGCGGAACGCGTTGTGGTAATTCTGCTGGCTCTCTAGGCTGCGAGAAAAACTGACCTGAACATGTCAAGAGCCCACCGAGCTCCCATGGAATCAACAAGATGCGTGGGGTTTAGGGTTTAGGGTTTAGGGTTTAGGGTTTAGGGTTAGGGTTTAAGGTTAAGGGTTTGCAAGAGAGGCCTCGAGACTTGGGGCTGTTCAGGAAGAAAGCTCTTGAACACGCTTGAAGGGCCCCTAAACCCTAAACCCTACGAACCCGAACCCCTAAAGCCCAAACCCTAAACCTTAAACCCCAAACCCAGGTTTAGGGTTCAGGGTTTGAGGCTTAGGGTTTCTAAGGTTTCGTATTAGGGTTTCGGGACCATTCAGGGAGTCCAACCAAAACATCGCGGGAGCCATTTGTCGGTGGTTCTCCCAGAGGATGGGTGTGGGCACGACGCGTTTCTTACCCAAATGGGCGATCCAAATCGCTTACGAGGGCTCTTTATGCCATGCATCTTCCGACGCCTTGTTGTCTCAAATCAGGACGTAGACCGCGTGCCCGCCACACCGAAGCCCATGATTTTCCACTTGCTATGCCAATCGATACTACTACTCTCTGCCTGCGGTGAGCTTGCACGTGAAACACGTAGCGAGGGCACCTGTGACAGCAGCGCGTTGCTCAGGGATACTTGGAAATATCTTTTTTTAATTTTTGGGTACAATAACTCCTAAGACACAGCCAAAATCGTTTATATCTTCCTAAGCAACCGCTAAACTGATGTTTTTTTTTTTTTTGCTAGGGTTCCCAAGTTCAGTGTAGGTTGCTGCAAGTGCATCAGCACCAACAGCAGCACCAGCTCTTGCAGCTTGATGCTGCGCTGGAAGCCGGCTGCCCGGCAGTTCCGGACATCAAGTGTCACCAGAAGCTCGGTAGGCTTTTTGTCTATTTCACGTGTTCCCTTATTGGGTTTAAGAGGCACATATTTAGGAATAGATCATGTTTCCCCTTATTGGGCTTAAGAGGCTTCTGTTGAGGAATAGATTTCAGAGGGTTTTAAGGACCATCCTAGGAGGCATGGGCACAGAGAACGGGGGCCAGATGCTCAGATGAAGAGGCTCTTCAACAGAATGCCCGCAACGAAGATCTCCCCTGTGAAGTGCAGCGTGTGCCAGAACGCGCGAGCCAATGGGTTCCTTTACTCCGTGGAGCGTTGCTGGACTCTTCAGCAGTGTTTTTGTTGCCTTTTTCCCTCCTTCTTTGGGGCTCCGGGTGCGTTACGCTAGAGCGCCCAAAGTGTCCCTAGACCCTAAACCCTAAACCCTAAACCCTAAACCCTAAACCCTAAACCCTAAACCCATGTCTACCATTTGTTGTGGCCACTTCACAGCCTAGGATATGACGGCTTGGGGCAGCGGGCAGCCCACCTGATCATGTGCTTGGCCACAGCCCGGAGGTTTAATCTCAACTTCGGTGGCCTTCTGCCTAACCCCGTCGGCCAAGTACATGGAACGGAGCCTTGGGTTTAGGGTTTAGGGTTTAGGGTTTAGGTTTAGGGTTTAGGGTTTAGGGTTTAGGGTTTAGGGTTTAGGGTTCTAGTTTTCCTTTCAAGAGGCTTCTCTGGCTTCCATATTGCATAGGCTGTCCACGCGCGTGACTTCAAGGATCATGTTCAAGGTTGAGGTCCTGAGCTCCCGATCACGTATTCGCACCCGAAACCCTTCATTATTACACTTCCATAAATATGCTATTGTTATCATGGCTGCTTATACACTATGCTCTACTATACAGGTATATATATATATAGATAGATAGATAGATATATTTTTCTACAGTATATATAGACATATATATATATATACTACTAACTATTTCAGATTATTTGCTAGTGAATTCACTGCTGAAACCAATGCTGCAAAAGAAGCCGCCACCGGGCCACCTAGGACATGAGGAAATGTCTCGGGGCGCTGGTGGGGGCCAACTACGACCACATCCTCCGGCGTGTGAGGCGCGCTTTCGACGCCCTGTGTTGGGGCTCTTCAAGGGTTTAGGGTTTAGGGTTCAGGGTTTAGGGTTTAGGGTTTAGGGTTTAGCGATATTTAGGGCCCCCTGTATAAAAGATTCCTAAAAACTTGTTCAAAGAGATATCAGGGGTCTTCGTATAAACTTACCTACTGAGGAGTCCGTCCTACAAAGGGGGCCCTCTTTCAGTGCAACCCGCAGCTCAACCGTTCGAGAACTTGTGGGGCCTAGTTTGTCGGTTTAGGGTTTAGGGTTTAGGGTTTAGGGTTTAGGGTTTAGGGTTTAGGGTTTAGGGTTTAGGGTTTAGGGTTTAGGGTTTAGGGTTTACCCCCCCAAAGCCTTTCCCTCAGGCTTAGCTAGGCTCAAGCACTTGGGAACGACAAGGTGTTTAAGGATTTTGCTCGGCTTATTGGGCTCGTGGTCTTGGAATGTTGCCCCTTATAGTAACAGTCCTTAATGGGGACTATAGTAAGGGGGACCACAATCCCTATTAAGGACTGCGCAATTCGTAGCCCTAAACCCTAAACCCTAAACCCAAAAACCTAACCCCTAACCCCTAACCCCTAACCCCTAAACCCTAGACCCTAGACCCTAAACCCTAAAACCTAAACCCACATTCTAAACCCTAAACCCTAAACCCCAAACCCTGAAAGGTGTTTAAGGCCTGGGGTGTGAGGCATGCGGAGTTTGACAGCTGCGTCTACGGAAGCAACCAGCTGCACAAGAGGGGCTCCACCCATGGCACCTCGTCCGGCGAGTTGAGGGTTCAAGGGATTTTAGGGTTTTAGGGTTTAGGTTAGGGTTTAGGGTTTTAGGGTTTAGGGTTTAGGGTTTAGGGTTTAGGGTTTAGGGTTTAGGGTTTAGGGCTTAGAGGAGTATTTGGGCTGCGGGCTTTCGTAGGGCCGTTGAGGACTCAGCGGGTTGGTGTCTTTACAGCTCAGGACGCCCTAAAGGCCATCGCATCTCATGGTTACATGACCATTCAGGATTTAGTGTTCGGGGTGTGCGCCAAACCCTACACCCTGAACCCAAAACCCTACACCCCAAACCCCTAAACCCAAAAGCGCTTCCACAAGGCGACACGCGCTTCTTTGGGAATCAGCTCCCCAATCTCCAAATCCCCCAAGCCTGTTGGTTCAAGCCAAGCTCATCATGTTCGTTCCGTTGTGCCATTCAAGGGTTGCTTCGGAACTTTTTGTGGGTTCAGGGTTTAGGGTTTAGGGTTTAGGGTTTAGGGTTTAGGGTTTAGGGTTTAGGGTTTAGGGTTTAGGGTTTAGGGTTTAGGTTTAAGGGTTTTTAGGGCTTAGGGCTTATTAAAGGCCATTCTCCTGCAAGATAGGTATGGGGGTTTACGAAACTAGGGGACCCCAAACAATCAGCCGACATAATAGTAGGATCCCCCTATAATGAGGACCACAATAAGGTACCCCTATTTTCGGAACCCCCCCCCCCCCCTTTGGGTTATTAGGGGGTACTCTGTTTTTTTGTTTTAAGGCTATTTCCCATGCAAGAGAACAAGGGTCATTTAGAGGTTACTCTTGGTTCAAAAGCCCAGGTCACAATGTGCTCTACCACCAGTGCTCCTTTGGGAGAGATATCGTGGACTTCCTGACTCCCGGCGCCTTCGCTGAAACTTACCCTGAGGCTCCTAACCTTAAACCCTGCACGCTAAGCCCTCAACCCTAAACCCAAGGACTCCTATCCTAGGAGTGTGGGTGCCACTGGCCTTGCCGCTTTATGGCTGTTGGGCTATCTTCAGCCTAGGGATTAGGTTTGGGATTTAAGGTTTTCGTTGGCATTGCTTGTTGTTGGTAGGAGTCTTACATGGTCAGCTCCTGAACGTGCAGTTCCCTTGTCGAGGGTACCCCGAAGAGAACATGATCACAGGGTTTCGGTTTAGGGTTTAGGGCAAGGAGCTGCGAACGGAGCATAAGTTGGAGACCCACATGATGCCCCTAAGGCCTACTTAAACGCTGCCTGGCTGCTCGAAAAGGACCCATTCACAAGATTCCCACAACGGGTATGTGAGCCACTTTGCTGGGCCATGGGGGTAAAGGTGAAATTATATAATCCGCGATGCCCCCAAGAACCCGGAAGCCTTGACCCGCAACCCCTAGCCCTAAACCCGAAACCCGAAACCCGAAACCCGAAACCCTAAACCCCTAGCCCTAAACCCTACACCCCTGGAACCCTAAAACCCGAAAACCCAGTTTTTTGAGTCTTCCTGAAGCATCTCTCCTAGCCCTAAACCCTACACCCTAAACCCTAAACCCGAAACCCTAAACCCTGAGGCTTCCTGAAGCATCTCCGACATCACTCTGAGCTCCTCCATGGCCCGACTCCGGCTTTCGCTGCGTGGCTTTTTTTGAGGGCTTATAGTCCATCGCTACCCAAGTAGAGGTGTGCTTATGAGGGTTTGGGGGGGTTTAGGGGGTTTAGGGGGTTTAGGGGGTTTAGGGGGTTTAGGGTTTAGGGTTTAGGATTTACGGTTTAGGGTAGTTTAGACAGTATTGGGGTACTGAAGCTCCTTGCTTCGCAGGGGCATCCCACCCCAAAGCTCAAACTTCAAGTGCATCACAGCAGCTAAACGAGGCCTGACCTGAAGGTTTGACCCGAAATCTAGCGAGCCCAACCACAACTCAAACCCTGCACCCCTATCCCGAACCCTACATCCCTAAACCCTAAGCCCTACATCCTTAGACCCTAAGCTCTAATCCCTACATCCCTAAACCCTGAAACCCTAAGCCTTAAGCACTCAGGACAAACGAAAGCGCTACCATGTTGCAGTTCACGTCCGGCGCGGCGACATCAGCGTCTCGCGTCAGAAGGGCAGGGACAAGCCGGACAAGGCGGTGCCAGGGTTTAGGGTTTATAGGGATTTATAGGATTTATAGGGTTTATAGGGTTTATAGGGTTTATAGGGTTTATAGGGTTTATAGGGTTTATAGGGTTTATAGGGTTTGTAGGGTTTATAGGGTTTATAGGGTTTATAGGGTTTAGGGTTTACGGTTTAGCCCAGTAGAGCCCTCATTCTCGTTTTAGGGGTTCAGGGTAGAGGGTTAGGGGTTCTAGGATGCCATGGAGTTGCCCTAGTCCCTTTATTTCTCGCTAATTCGTATTTTAGCACATTTTAGCCCAAAAAGGGTGTTGAACTTACGTGGAAGAAGCTGCAGCAAAGATTGAGATCGTTGACATGGGGCGGGGGTGGGGGGGTCCCTGAGCATCAGTGGAGTTATACGGACCCTAATTGGAACTGGGATTGGGTATATGTCCCTTAACAATTGTTGCGTAGTATAACTAGTCAGCACAGGTTTGGGGATTCACGCGTCTCTGCACTCAGCCACAGGGCCTAAACCCTAATTCAACCCTAAACCCTAAGCCCTAAACCCTAAACCCTAAACCCTAAACCCTAAACCCTAAAGAGGTCTACCTCCATCTCATCACCTTTGTTCAGAAGATGCTGCCCAACTCGGACGTTCATGCATCCCGCTGCATTTTACCCTTGTGCATGAAGGCGCAGTTGATGACTTCCTTTGAGGTGGCTGCATCCAAAACCCTAAACCCTAAACCCTAAATCCTTAGCAGGTCTTAGCAGGGTTTTGTACGGTTTCGGGTCCAGTGCTTGGCGTCAAGGACGAAGCCGCAGTGGCTTAGTGTCCGGACAGTTCAGCCTGGTTCATTCGTTTCCAGTTTTGCTCGGACCCTGCATTCATGGTCCGCGTGCCCTTCTCTTCAGACACTGAAGACAAACAGTATGTGCTGTTCGGACAAAGCAAAGCCGTGCTTACGTGACATTACATTCCTTAAAGCCTTCAACGCCTTGAAACTTTAAGCCCCCCGTAAACCCTGAACCCTAATCCGCTTTTGCGCGGCTTTTTGGAGAAATCCAGGTCTTCAGTACGACCCGAGAGGGCAGCTACAGGAGCAAGGACTTCAATGCCTACAGAGCTCGCGGCGTCAAGGCGGGTTTTGGGGGTCTAGGGTTTAGGGTTTAGGGTTTAGGGCCTTAGGCCGAAAGCCCTCAGAGCCCAGTACCCTGAAGCCCGAAACCCAAAACCCTAAAGGCCTAAACCCTGAACCCCTAAAACCCGAGAACCCTGAAACCTTAGAGTCCTATAAGGCCCGAAACCCCTAAACATGTTAAACCTCAAATCCCCAGCACCCTAAACCTCTGAACCGCAACCGCCAAAACCCTACAACACATGTGAGCTTCACCTGCAGGGGGCGGGGTTGTGGTCCCTTAGACTTCAAGCCTCATGTTAGTTGGGGTCTAGGGTTCAGGGTTCAGGTTTTAGGATTTGGGCAAGACCCAAAACCACTTCCTGGTCACGATACGCAAGGTTCATTTGGATGGTGATGAACTCCATGACTGGAACCACATGGCCCAGGCTGATGTGCTAATCCAGGTGGCCTGTCTGTCCTATTTGATTCTGGGTTTAGGGTTTAGGGTTTCGGGTTTAGGGTTTAGGAGCTTTTGTGGTCAGAGTTGTCGCTATCCGTCTGTGCTTACGCGGCTTACGCCATGACCTGATTCCCACTAGACTTTTGTTTAGTAGGCCGCTTCACTGGCTTGATCAGAATCTGGAGGGGCTTGAACGAACATCAGGGCCCTGTTAGCTGGTACCCGAAACCAGAAGGGACTCTACAGGAAAGAAGCACCCAAGAATGGTCCACAAAGCTTGGTACACTCACCCTGAACCTCAAACCCTAGCCAGAAACCCCCAAACCCTAAACCCTATACCCCCAAACCCTAAGCTCTAGAACCCTTAACCCTAAGCCCCAAACCCTTAAACCTTGAAACGCCCAACCCTTCCTGTCTCAAAGACCGTGAGCCGAAGAATGCTCACGACTTCCCCCTAGGTGCGGGCATGAACCCTACCAGCTTGCGCCCTAAACCCTAACCCCTAAACCCTAAACCCCAAACCCCAACCCTAAATCCAAAACCCTGAACCACTCCTAAACCCCAACGCCACAAACCTTGAACCTTCAACCCGGTGTCTAGGGTTTAGGGTTTAGGGTTTAGGGTTTAGGGTTTAGGGTTTAGGGTTTAGTTTACCCCTAAACACAGATGAGCAGAACAGCCCAAAACCTCAACCTTAAAAACCCCAAACCCCAAAAACCCTAATTCCCCAAACCGCAAACCCTAAAACCTCTCACACCCCCCAAAACCTCCCCCCCCCCCCCTCCTTCCCGCAAAAAAAGATGACCTCCTGGTGGGAGGCACCCAGTGGCTTCTCGTGGGTGGCGGGGGTGCTTAACCCCCGGTGCGTCGTGGCCTTCAGCTCCCAGGATTCCCACAGTGGCACCGTTTTTGTGTGTTGGGGGTTTTAGGGTTTTAGGATTTTAGGGTTTTAGGGTTTTAGGGTTCTAGGGTTCTAGGGTTTTAGGGTTTTAGGGTTTCGAAGTTTAGGCATTTGTCAAGGGCCTGTCAAGGAGCAGGGTTTTTGGGGCTCACAAGAGCTAGTTGAGGTTTTGAGGATTTAGCCTCACCCTAACTTCTAAACCGAAAACCCTAAGGCCTAAACCCTAAACAGCGGGGGCCCCCTTGAAAAGCTGAGGCTCCTATGCAGGAAGGCTCTCCCACTGGACCGTGCACAACGACGGACACTTCAAACAGTCGGGAAAAGCATCGTTGAGAAGGTGCATCACACGACTAAGGTAGGTAGGCCATTGGGATATTATACGTAAATAGAGTCCCTTCTTTAGGAGGATCATATTCAGGAACATCTTCCAGACAGTTTTGCGGGCCAGAGTAGCGTTATGCCATAGTTCTCAGTGCGTTTCCTTAGCCAAGTTAGCTGCCAGTTGTGACGTGCGAAACGATGCTGCAAAGCAGCTGGCCGTCGTCTGGCAGATTGGCGCAGGCTCTATAGCTGAGGGATTTTCAAAAGTAGTTTTGGCTGACTTTTAATGCGTTTTGGTGGACAGATGCTGCCACTTCAAAAAACGGCGTGTCCTGTCCTGGCCGCTCCCTGACTCTTTCCCATGCGTGAAGCCCTAAACCCTAAACCCTAAACCCTAAACCCTAAACCCTAAACCCTAAACCCTAAACCCTAAACCCTAAACCCTAAACCCTAAACCCTACAGGGTTTAGGGACTTTTTAGTTCCCTGGCTGCAGGCTTTGGAGCTGCTGGCGCAGATGCGCTGCCTCCAAGTGCCGGTCAGCTGGTGCAGTTCTGGGGGGGGGTTCTATGGGTTTCGGGTTTGTAGGGTTTAGGGTTTAGGGTTTAGGGTTTAGGGTTTAGGGTTTAGGGTTTAAGGGGGGGGGTTTAGAGGGGGGGGGGGGGTAGGTTTTAGGATTTAGGCGCAGGGCTTGTGCATCGGGGTTTTGGGGGAGAACTGGGCGGTAAGTCCCGGTGCGAGGCTCTGCTACCTGATTGTGTAAAGGGTGCGGCCCACATGGAGTGTGACGTTTATATGTGTAATATATATATATATATATGTGTATTTATTTTTTTATATACGTATGCATGTATATAGTCAGACATAGGGTGGCGCTGATATGCAGTCCCGAGTCAGCAGCAAAGCCTGACCCGGCTAAGCCCTGAGCCACTACCCTAAACCCGCCCTAACAGCTATAAACTATAAACCCAACATAACTGGTCTTGAGCCTGCTTACTCTAATGCCTGCGTATCTGTCCTGCACCCTCGGGCACGTTGTGGCCAGGACCGCGCAAACACCATCTAAAGCTTCACACTTTCCTTTGGGTGTAGGGTTTAGGGTTTAGGGTTTAGGGGTAGGGTTTATAGGGTTTAGGGCATGGAGAAGATCAGACCACCAGGACACAGAAGCACAAATCTGGCTGAGGTGGGCGAAAACTTGGTCTTGGCTTCAGCCTTATAGACCCCAACCCTAAGTCCGAGGTAAGATCATTCTTTGATGTTCATTTCTACGAACATACATCCCCAACAAGCCGTACTGTTCTTTAATTAGTTGGAAACAAAGAGACATCCCTAACACACTATATATGCGACTTATGCATGAATCTGAAAAAAAAGGCCACCGCGATTGCCGTGAACAGTGCCATCGGCGCCTGTGGCAAAGGAGAGCGCTGGGTAGCGCCGGCAAGTGCTTAGGGTTTAGGAGTTTAGGCGTTTAGTTCCTAAACCTCTAAACCCTGAACCCTATAAGCTCTCAACCCTGAACCCTGAGCCCTAAACCCTAAACCCTAAACCCTAAACCCTATATGCTCTCAACCCTGAACTCCCTTTTTTCATGTGAGTGACGGGTTGATGGTAGTTGCTGGTGCCCTTTCATATGCCAAGCGCTGGTGCCTGGAGCATATGTCATCACCACATGTGCCCTAAACCCGAGGGCCTAAACCGCCCCTGTTTGAAAGGTATTCTATAGGAATTACAAATAGGTATTCTATGGGTAATGATACTACATAGGGTTTTGTATATTTAGATTACCAGAGGAACATATTGGTAGCATGCCGCTTGACCTCGCTGCTTCAGAGGGGCGTGGTGTTTTTGATGTGCGCTCTATACTGGGTAGCAGTGTGGAGTACTTGTTGATCTCCCCCTTTTTGCTGAACTATAGACTGGCTACAACTATGTGACTTCGGGGTTTAGGGTTTAGGGTTTAGGGTTTAGGGTTTAGGGTTTAGGGTTTAGGGACTTCGTGGATGGTCAAACGGTTTATACCAAGTATATGAGATCGCTTGCTGAACCGGCTTTGCTTCCCACACAGCACGCGCACCCTAAGCACAAGCTGCTCCGGAGCTGAAAGCCCGGATTCCACTACTCCCATTCTTTAGGGTTTAGGGTTTAGGGTTTAGGGTTTAGGGTTTAGGGTTTAGGGTTTAGGGTTTAAGCCCTAAACCCTAAACCCAAAACACGACAACCCGAAGCTGCCACCCACTCCCAACTTCAAACAGAGTTTCCTCTAGCTTTATCATCAAGTCGCTAAGCTCAAAAAAAACGGAGCCTTGACGTAGCTTATGGGGCCTACAGTCGTTGACGAGTTTTGAGGTTTAGGTCTTTTATAGGGATCGCACATGTCTTGAGGGTGTTGGGCTTCATGATTTGATATTTTTGGTGTTTAGGGACTTTGGGGGATGTACGGTGCAGTGTTTTGGGGCTTTTTTGAAAGACAACTCAGCGAATCTGTACTGTTTAGGGGACTAGGATCTACGACACACCTTAGCCAAGCGTTGCCAAGAGCTCTCACCTCCATGCAGGCGAATGACAAGCTTGCAATACCTACACTGCCAACCCTTCACCTGACCCCGAAAATCTAACTCATGCGAGGGATGAACGCCTAGGCCAACCCAATCCATGGTGGTTCGACAGCATGGGAGCAACGCGAGCCCCCGGCCCCGGGGGCTCGAACGCTCCGCGACCCAAGTCTCTGTCCTTTGAAATCATGGGAACCGTGGGTCCTTCCGGTATCCGAAACTCTACGAGAGCAGAGTCATGACAAGGGCCCAGCCCTATACCCCTCAATTTAAGGAACACACCTTAAAGCTAAATAGGGGCCCTTCATATGATTTAAGGGAAATTCCGTAAATTGAGGGGCATCGGGCTCTTTAAAGGCCTAAACCCAAATCCCCCGCGGCAAAGCCGTCGTCCCAGCCAGGCGGCAGCGCTGCAGCTGTTCATCGATCTTGTCGGAGGCACCCGGACGGGGGTTCGGGATTTAGGGTTTGGGGTTTATGGTTTAGGGTTGAGGCGGTTTGGGGTTTTGTTAGGGTTTAGGGTATAGAGATTTTGGGTTCAGGGCTGTAGGGGTTGTACTTTTGTTGTGAGATTTCAAGTGTAGGCCCACTGTAGGCCTCTGTTCAGGTGTAGGGCTTTGGATTCTCGGGGTTGCTTGGGTTCAGGGCTTTTGAGTTTTAGAAGGTTTCGGGCGTGGCACTTTAGGGTTTTAGGTGTGGTGATGCCCTGCGAAATCCTTGCTCCTAAATCGGCCAGACAAGCATCGGGATAGTCAACCAGCCCCTATAAACCCGAAAACCCAGGGATGAGGGTTCATGGGTACCTCTCTACCATAGAAGCCCTGACCAACAGGGTACTCGAACGGTGCTGGTGTCTCGGGTTCCGCTCGAAGTTACTCTTGATACCCCAAACCTTAACCCTAAACTCACTTTGACATATTGAGGCCCTCGGGATACCCGGAGTTGTCTGCTGTTTGACTGGGGCTCAAGAGGATACCTATCATCGTATATAGGCAGGAACCTTGGGATATGTGGTATTTCCCTTTCCTTGGGGTGGAAGAGGGTCTTGTTGAGGATTCCTGAGTGGGATTTAGCACTGTGAGCCGGCCAACCCCGAACCCCGAAACCCTAAACCCTAAACCCAACAGGCCAACCCGGCCAACCCCGAAACCCTAAACGTCCTAAACGTCCTAAACCCACTAAACCCACTAAACCCACTAGACCCACTAGACCCACTAAACCCACTAAACCCACTAAGCCCACTAAACCCACTAAACCCACTAACCCACTAAACCTGAACACAGGAGCCGCAGACGTCAACAACAGGACCATGTCGGCACTCATGACTTCACTTTCTCGAGGCCCCGTGCATGCCGTCGGTTTGGGACAGAGTCTTTTTTTGTATATCATTTTATGTTGTTCTTGTGTTATTGTGTGTGTTTGTCTATTTTATTTTAAATTTATTTGTTTTTTTGGGGGTGGGGGGGGGGGGGGGGGGCTAGTGTTCCCCATTACTACCCACTGCCTGGGAGCTTCCCTCCCAGAACATCCCAACGGTCTCATGGGGTGTTATCAGCAGGGCCGTTCTGACTGATCAGGGCTGTAACCCCTAAACACTAGTTCCCTAATCGTCCCTTTCGTGGTTCCGATTGCAGAACGGGCATAGCCCTAAACCTAAATGCCAAACTTACAAACAACTACTAAACTGATACAAACTACCAAACCTTCAACCCTGAACCCCAAACTTCTCAACCATCCTGAACCCAAACTTATAAACTTCCCCAAGCCCCATGCCCGAACCCTGAGGCCCAAACTGATAATACCCCCAAACCCTGAATCCCCGAAACTTCTCAAACCCTGCACCCGAACCCCTAACCCCCGAAACCCTAAACAGCCGTAACCCCTAAACCCTAACCCCTTGACCCCCGAAACTCTTAGCAAGCCCTATCCCCGCAACCCCCAAAACTCTACACCCTAAACCCTATACCCTAACCCTCTAATTAACTAAGCCCTATATAAACCCCAGCCCCGAAAGCCCCTAAAACTCTAAACCCGAAACCCCAACCCCAAAGCCCCCCAAACTCTGAGCGCTAAACTTCTGAAAACTCTAAACCCCTAAGCCCGAGCCCTTAAACCCTAAACCACCGAAACTTTCAACCCTAAACCCTCAACCCTTGGAGGTTTATGGTACTTCTTCACCAATTATAACTGTACTTATAAGTGTACTTATAACCGCATTAGGGCACTTACGGGGCTTATAAGTAGGTTGCAAGTACAGTTAGAATTGGTAAATAAGTACCATGAGCCTCCTTTAAGCCCGAAACCCGAAACCCGAAACCCTAAACCCTAAACCCTAAACCCTAAACCCTAAACCCTAAACCCTAAACCCTAAACCCTAAACCCTAAACCCTAAACCCTAAACCCTAAACCCTAAACCCTAAACCCTAACCCTAAACCTCCAAGTAAAGGGTTGAGGCCTTAGGGACTGCCTAGGTGCGCAATGGGAGGCGGCCATCCACATGCTCCGGCAGCTGAGTGCAGGCGTCAGGCCAAGGCCTGCTCTCCCGTGCAGGGGTTAAGAGGCTTCGGGTTTAGGGTTTAGGGTTTAGGGTTAAGAGGCTTCGGGTTTAGGGTTAAGGGTTTAGGGTTTAGGGTTTAGGGTTTTAGGGTTTTAGGGTTTTAGGGCTTTAGGGCTTTAGGGTTTTAGGGTTTTAGGGTTTTTAGGGTTTTAGGGTTTTTAGGGTTTTAGGGCTTTAGGGCTTTAGGGTTTTAGGGTTTTAGGGTTTTTAGGGTTTTAGGGTTTTTAGGGTTTTTAGGGTTTTAGGGTTTTAGGGTTTAGGGTTTTTAGGGTTTTGGGGTTTTGGGGTTTTAGGGTTTTAGGGTTTTGGGGCTTTAGGGTTTTAGGGGGTTTTAGGGTTTTTAGGGTTGTTAGGGTTTTAGGGTTTTTAGGGTTTTAGGGTTTTAGGGCTTTAGGGCTTTTAGGGCTTTAGGGTTAACTAGGGTACCCTAGCCCGAAACCCGAAACCCTAAACCCCAAACTTAATGGGGTACAGGGCTTCTTGGGCTCTGATTCTGGGCTTAGTGGGGTTGAAGGCATGGTTTACTTCTTCTGACTGCTTTCCAGTTCTAGTACTCAACTGGCTGCCCATGCGTTGTGTTCAGAAGCCCGAGCGAAACGATGAGAAAAGCGGAGCTCTAATCTCCGCACCCGCGCAGGTGCCCATAAAACCCTACTACGGCACACTTCAGCCCTTGTTCAGGGAAGCTTCACCCTAAACCCTAAACCCTCAACCCTAAACGGGGGAGGGGGGTGGTTGCGGGGTCGTGAATCTCAAGCCCGACCCAGCTCATGGGATTTCAATCTACCGAGCCCCAAAGCCTAAATTCCTAAGCGAGCCCTTCTTAATTTTCCAGGGCTTAGGGTTTAGGGCTTAGGGTTAAGGACCTCAGGCTTGCGTAGTGGCTGTTAATCTTGGAAACACGGAGCCTGAAGCCTAAGAACTGCTTCGGGTCTGAATGCTGTTCTTAAACCCTGCACCCGAAACTCTCCTAAACCCTAGGCCCCCCTAAGTCAAAGAGTTTATTGCTTGGGGTTGTTTACCCTACACTCTAAACCCTAAACCCTAAACCCGAAACCCGAAACCCTAAACCCTGGGTATGGGTGGAGCTTGCGGTGGCGCCAATTCTTGGTGATCCATCCCAAACCTCAAAACCCTGAGCGCTAAACCTTCAGCCCTACAAACCCTGAACCCTAAACCCTACAAACAGAAAACCCTAAAAAGCCCAAAACTCTTCAAAGCACATATAGACCTTGAACCCTATATAACCCGAAACCCTATAAATCCTAAACCCTAAACTCTTGAACCCTAAGCCTTACAAACCCTAAAGCCTCAACCCTAAGCCCTAAAACCTAAACCCTAAACCCTACAAAAACCTAAACCCCAAACCCTCAGCGTCCATCGAGGCCAAACGTCGTCGTCCACACTGCGGCCAGCGAAGCTTGCGCGCGCGCTGGCAGATGGCAGGAGGCACTATGCAAGGTGTTAACCCTAAACCGAAAATCTTTCACTGGACTAGAGGTGTAGCCTTTCAACATGTTAAGGATCTATGTTCTTCTCTGGGTGAAAGTTGTCTGTGAGGCTGGGACTTACACAAGGGTGTCGCGCGCAGGGTTTATGGATTTGTCGCTTCGACCGCCGCGCTGTTCAAGCAACCCTCGAGTCACGAAGCCTCTAAACCCTAAACTCTAAACCCTAAACTCTAAACCCTAAACTCTAAACCCTAAACCCTAAACCCTAAACTCTAAACCCTAAACCCTAAACCCTAAACTCTAAACCCTAAACCCGAATCCCATGGAAGCTATGGCCTGTCAACCCGAAGCCCTGAACCCTACGCCCCAATCCCTCAACCTGTACCCGGAGGCCTTTAATGGGGCTTCTTGGGGTTTAGGGTTTAGGGTTTAGGGTTTAGGACTACAACCTTGAAGTGTCCGGTTTGGGGTTTAGCCCTCCTGCAGAGGTGCTTTGCCTGTTCAACGCAATGACGGCTGACCAGCTCAAGCAGCGGCCTCGCTGGTAGTTCAGGGTTTCGGGTTTTAGGGGTTTAGGGTTCCAGGGGTCGACTTCGACGGTCCCTAAATGGGGTTCTCCAAAATATTTGGGGTGGGTGGGGGGGGGGGGTTACAAAGTTCTCACACATCATTATGTGTTTGAGTGTTGTTTATGTTTATATCGTAGCATTGTATTATTATGTTGCTAGAAGAATATGGTTTATTTTTAATGATTATTGTTATCACATAAATGACTACTCTATGTTCATATTGTATGACGATCATTTTTCCTATATTGCAGTATATGGCTATTTTCTATATAAAGCAAACTGATTTATCAGCATGTTGTCGTTTCCTTGTTGTTATGTAGCTTATTGCTGTACTGTTAGTTTTGTATGATTCGGGTATTCTGGTATTGTGGTATCTGGTTTTGTGACTATTTGATCATATCATTCCCAGTTTCTATTGCTCTATGTATCACTTGTTGTTTCATTGTTTTGTTATGTTACTGCTAAAGTGTTGTACGAATTTGCTGTTAAATTATTGCATTACTTCTATGTTCTATATGATTCTTCTTACAGATATTGCAAAATAACTCCTCTTCTTGTCATAATGATAGAGGGCAGCATTGAGGGCGCGCGCATGGCGGAGTTTCGGCTTAGGATCTCCAGGTTTAGGGTTTGGTGGCTACGGTTTAGGGTTTAGGACTTAAGGTCTAGGGGTTTAGGGTCCCTTAGGGCTTAGGGTTTGTAGGAGTTTGTCGGGTTTCTGGACGTTTGCAGGAGTTGCCTCGAGTTTCTGGATGTTTGTCGGTTCTTAGGTTCAGGGCTTAGTGCAGCATAGCCTCAAACCAAGTGACAACCCTCAGTGCTGCTGAACCCATATGCCTTAAGCTACTAAGGCCTGCACCTAAGCCCCCCAAACACGCCCGAAACCACCGAAAAAACCATGAAACCTGAGTATTCCCCGTGAAGCTTGCCCTGAACCCTGAACCCTGAACCCTAAACCCTAAACCTTAAACCCTCTTCCGCCAGAAACAGCCCTGAGCCCTAAACCCCTGTCACGCAAGACCGGACCTGGCAGCGTACCACGTGGCGCTAAGCGCTTGTTGGGGTCCCGGATGCCTGCGATCAGGGTTTAGGCTTTAGGGTTTAGGGTTCGGAGTCTAGGGTTCATGGTTAGGGTTTCTGGTTTCGGGTACACCCAAACCGGGGCCACACTGTCTAGGAAACAGATAGTTTTGCCCAACAGCTCTATTGCAGCCTTCATGTAACTAAGGGTATCTCGGAGTCCAGGGTGGACAGGTCGAAGGGTAGATTTACACATCGGCAACCCCTGCCCCCACGCCTGTCCCTCACCCTAAACCCCAAACCTTAGACCGTAAGCCCTAAACATGGCACGGCTTTTAAATAGCCAAGGAACTCTCAACTTTTTCCCCACAAGTAAAAGTGCAGGGTTGGCTTTCGGAGAGCCTCTTTTTCAAGAGCCCAACAAGGAACAGTTGGGCCCATGTTTGTTTGGAGAACCTTTCAGGTGCAACCTTCTCCGAAACCCAAAACCATAAACCCGAAACAGTACACCTGAAATCCTAAACCCGAAACACTAAACCCTAAACCCTAAACCCAGAACCCTTTAGGTGCAACCTTAGAACCAAGGTGCCTCCGGAGGCCACTGGCTCCTGGCTCTCGAGTTGCTTCAGAGGCCCAGGGAAGGGCTTAGGGATTAGGGTTTAGGGTTAGGGTTTAGGGATCAGGGATTAGGGTTTAGGGTTTAGGGTTTAGGGTTCAGGGTTCAGGGTTTCAGGTTTAAGGTTTAGGGCTTAGGGTTTAGGGGTTCAGCTTTGGCTTGCGGAAGAAGGGTTTCAAGGCTGCGGGGGCGGGTCCAGAGAAGGTTGTGTTCAGAGGATGTTGAGGCTAAATTGGTGAAAGGTGAGCCCCGCGCCACTCCAGCAAAAACTGATGCGAAGGACTCAGTTGGGGGCTTCCTCAATTAGGCTACCTTATTGGGGTCTTTTTTGGAAGGGGGTCCTACTATTCGGGGATATATTGGGGGTCCTTCATTTTTGTAAGCTCCCAGTTGTGGCGAACAAGTAATTGTCGCGGCCAATGCGGACATGACGGTACTTGATCTTCGTCATAGGCCGAGAAGGTTTGCCCTGCCGGTCCGAGTCCGACAACTTCAAATCAGAAAACCCCAAACCCCAAACCCCAAACCCCAAACCCCAAGCCCCAAACCCTAAACCCTAAACCCTAAACCCTAAACCCCAAACCCGAAACCCTAAACCCTAAACCCTAAACCCTAAACCCTAAACCCTAAACCCTAAACCCTAAACCCTAAACCCTAAACCCTAAACCCTAAACCCTAAACCCTAAACCCTAAGCCAAGCTGCCTAGCTAGGCTCCCAGGGGCACAGCTGCAAGCTACCGCTGGCCTGGGCCCCAACATGTCTCAACCCTAAACCCTAAACCCTAGACCCTAAACCTTATGCCCTCAACCCTAAACCCTAAACCCATCTAGCCCCAACATGTTTTAACCCTAAACCCTAAACCCATCTAGCCCCAACATGTCTTAACCCTAAACCCCAAACCCATCTAGCCCCAACATGTCTTAACCCTAAACCCGAAACCATGAAGCCTAAACCCTAAACCCATCTAGCCCCAACATGTCTTACCCTTCAACCCTTAACCCTGAAACCTAAACCCAAAGCCCATCTAAAACTTAAACCGCACGGATGTCGGGGCAGCGTGACTCATAGGGGTTCAGGTCATCGTTGCAAGATTTGGCTCTCACTTCGGTCACCTAGAAGCGCTACTATTTTCCCTCCTTCCCCTGAAGTTCTTAAGCCCTAAGCCCTAAACGCCCTAAACCCTAAACCCTGCATCCTCATGTGGCTTTGGTGGATTTCGGAGCTCGGGGCTTCACTGCCCCGAAGCAGCACGTTCAAGGCAGAAACGGAGATCCTAAATCCTAATCCCTAAACCCTAAACCCTAAATCCTGCTACCGGCCAGGATGCGATTCGACGTCCTTAGGTTTCAGGGTTCGGCTTAGGGTTTAGAGTTTAGGGTTGAGGGTTAGGGTGAGCAATTTCTAATAGTATTTCCTTGTGATACCTTTATAAATATACGATAATAACCTCCAAAACCCTATTCTAGTGATTAAGGCCCCTATATTACGTCCTTAGGTTCAGTGTTAGGGTTTGGAGGGTTTAGAGGATTTAGAGGGTTTAGAGGGTTTGGAGGGTTTGGAGGGTTTGGCGGGTTTCGAGGGTTTAGAGGGTTGAGAGGGTATTTAGGGTTTAGAGGGTTTGGAGGGTTTAGAGGGTTTAAAGGGTTTGGAGGGTTTAGGGCTCCTGGCCGAAGTCCAGTGAAGCCACCACTGGCCAAGCTTGAAGAAGCAACAAGGATGCGCCCGACTTTGTGCACAGGGTGGGATAACCCGTGGAGGAGTGGGAGATCCAATAAAGCCAAAGTTGGCATGTTCCCCTGTATACAAACAGTAACAGTCTTTTTTTGGGATTCTTCGGGGTACTTTAATCCCTATGAAGGACTGTTCGTAGAAGGGGAAGCATCCAAGGTCCAAAGTCTGCTAAGTGCTTTTGTTTGTTGAAGCTGCTTTCGTATGACTTAGCGCTGACCTGCGACAGCCCAGCCACAACAACGCCTTCAATGAACGAGCCTAAACAGGCACCAATATCATGCGTGCACTCAAATTTCACGAATCAGTGTATTTCATTTCATGACGACTGCCCAAATACTTAATCAACATCCCCCTCCACGATGTGCCCTCAACCCTAAACCCCAAACCCCAAACCCCAAACCCTAAACCCTAAACCCAAAACCCTAAACCCTCAACCCTAAACCCTAAAACTGCTCGACGGATAGCACGGAGCCCTCGGCGCGTACGGCCAGAGCCCGACCGAAGAGCCAGGCACCAAAATCTTTCCAAGCTTGGAGACGCGGTACGCAAGACTGTCAAGAAATGTTCAGCGTTAGGGTTCAGGGTTTAGGGTTTTAGGGTTTAGGGTTTAGGGTTTCCAGTTTAAAGTCAATAGGGATGAAAACAAGCTTCCGGCGTATACGGGTGTATGACTCAGTTTTAGGGTTCATTTGGTCCGCAGGGTTTCGCTCATCGGTCATGCATGGGTCATGCAGAGCGCTCGCGCCGACGCAAATTCAGCGAGTTGACAGAGAGTTTACCAATGGAGTCTGTTCGGTCATGCCGGGGCTAAATTATGGGTTTACTGTTTAGGGTTTAGGGTTTGGGGTTTGGGGTTCAAGGTTGATACCAGTATTTGTATAGCTTGCATGTTGAGCCAATTTGAGCTTGTCTACGTGCATGGCGCTCTCAAGTTGTCAATGTTGTATCCAGGTACCGAGGTCCTGCTTGTTCCGACTGTCGGCCACCAACACAAACCCTCAACCCTAAACCCTCAACCCTAAACCCTCGGGACCCTAAACCCTAAACCCTAAGCCCTCAACCGCGGGTGCTGCCACTACTACCTCTATTGCAATGGGGGAGTCCCCACCTAAACCTAAACGTAGACCCAAACCCCAAGCCCCACCCAAAATCCAATCTTGTTGAATAAGCCCTAATCTCTAAACCTCGTATCCCAAACCCTTCACCTTAAACCCGAGCACACAATACTATGGAAAATCACCTTGCTCCTGGCCCGGACCTACTGGGTCTTAGTAGGGAATGGGGGAGCTAGGTACCCTAAATGCCCCCTTAAAGGGCATACGAGCACATGTAGGGGATATAAGGTACCTAATTCCGTCATTCCCTACGACGAACCAGTAAGCAGTAGACATTGGGATTATAAGTAAGTAGAAGTATAGTTACCTTACTTATAACCCCACTTACTAAGTCCCCTGATCCTTTAAGTAGGGTTTAGTGAGAAGGGTTTAGGGTCTAGGGTTTAAAAAAGCCTTACACAGCATGATCCTATAGTCAAAAACACCCTCAAATAAGAACATTTGAGAAACCTACCCTAAACCCTAAACCCTAAACCCTGAACTGAACTCTTTGGAGATGTTGCCGAGGCAGCCTGACATTGGCAGCGCAGGCTTGTGAGAAACAGGCAGACCTGTGTTTCTTAAGGTGGATGTTGGGTTAGGATTGTAGGGTTTAGGGTTTAGGGTTTAGGGTTAGCTCCATCGTCGTTCCTCGCGCCTGCTGGCAACAGTCTCCCTGACCATGTGATTTTCATGTTGCCTGACGCGTCAAGCGAGCTGGCATAGCCCCCTAAACCCTAAACCCTAAACCCGACTGCCTGACCTTTAAACCTTAATTCTAAGCCAGAACAGCCCTGAGCCCCATAATAAGCCTTCTGTCCTTAGAAGCATTCAGCTTTACAAGCCGAAGGCCTCAACACTAAGTCTTGCAGAGAGTTATAACTCCCAAGCTTTTCCAAACCGCTCTCAACCCTAAGACAGGAGGGGTCTGCAAGGATTAGGGTTTAGGGTTTAGGAAGCTCAAGCGGCCTTTCCTTGCAGGCACAGTGGGCCGAGGCCAAATGTCAGCTGCCACATTTGAGATTTCGGGTTCAGGAATTGCACTGCACTTGAAAGTCTACTATCTCTTCAGGAAAGGATGCCAAGAGCACCCTGAATGAACCATACGGCCCGAACTCCTAGAATCTTACACTCGAACCCAGGGTAGGCCACTATTCTCTTTCCTTGGGTTCAGGTTCCCTTTTAAGCCCCTTCAAGACCAACAAGGACACCCTTGTTATTCCTGGGTTACCTAATAGTCCCATAAGCCCCTCACTGGCCTCCCTAAACCCTAAACCCTATAGGGGTCTAGTGCAACCTGACGAACTCAGTCGCGCATGTCCCGAACTTTGGCGTCCTCCAACCTGTGACCTCACGGCCACTAAACCCTAAACCCTAAACCCTAAACCCTAAACCCTAAACCCTAAACCCTAAACCCTAAACCCTAAACTATAGGGCTTAGACGTTAGGATTGGGGTTTGGGGCTTAGGGTTCCGCGGCCTGACATCACCACCTTCCGGAGGGGTCTTTGTCACTTGCTGGAAGTACCCTAAACCCTAAACCCTGAACCCTAAACCCTAAACCCTAAACCCTAAACCCTAAACCCTAAACCCTAAACCCTAAACCCTAAACCCTAAACCCTAAACCCTAAACCCTAAACCCTAACCCTAAACCCTGAAGTGCCCCAAGTTGCCAAGGGTTTTAGGCAGTTCGAACCCGAAACCCTCCAAACCCCTAAGCCGCCAAGCCTTATTATACAGGTTGCTCTGGAGGTAGGGGGGTTTAGGGTTTAGGGCTTTGAGGGTTTTACTACTCTTTGCTTAAGAAACCCCCCCTAAAAAATAACAGATGATAATCCATATTTTTGCCCTCATCAAGACGAAAATTTCGTTTTTTTTTTTTTTTTGGGGGGGGGGGGGGGGGGGGGGTTTCTTAAGCAAATAAGTGTTTCTTTCGAAGATCAGGGTTTAGGGTTGGGACACATTGCTCTCTAGAGGTACGGTTCAGCTCACCCCGCCAAAGCGCTTGGATGCAGGCCTTGTCGCTGCTGGACGGGATGCCCGGAGCCGAGCCTGCAGAAGTTAGAGCGGCTTAGGAAGTTTAATTAGGGTGTTTGGGGTTTTTTGTTGGGAGGTTTAGGGTGTCTAGGGATTCTTGTTGGGAGGTTAGGGTGTTTAGGGAGTTTTGGTTGGGAAGTTTAGAGTGTTTTGGGGTGTTTGGGACGGGTCGTTGTCAACAAACCGACCTCTGCCGTTCGGCAGGCAAGCCTCAGTGCGCCCCTGGAGGTTTAACTTGAAGGTTCATGGTTTACGGCTTCTTTATTGTTTTGGCACGTCGAAGCTCCCCCCCACCCAGCCCAGCCCACCCCCTCCGCCAATGTGAGGTGGCGGGCTGCTGGGCGGCCAACTCGGGAGTTGCCACTTGTCGAAAGCTTTGCACGTCTAACCCTGCAAGTAGGGATTAGAATCTATAAGGGTAGGGTTGAGATGGCGCCTAACCTCCGTAAACCCTCAACCCTGAGCTCGAAATACCATTAAATACCGAACATTGGAGACTAAGGTTGTCGGTTTTGGTTGGTTCGAAGTTAGGATTCAAATCAGATTGAGTTTTGGAGCAAAGCCTAAGTCGCACATGCTAGAGACAGCAATGGCCAACTGTGCCAAGTGTACATCCTGGGGCCCCTAGAGGGAGGGTGGGGGGTTTAGGGTTTATGGGGTTTATAGGGTTTATAGGGTTTGTAGGGTTTATAGGGCTTGTAGGGTTTAGAGGGTTTATGTGGTTTATAGGGTTTATAGGGTTTATAGGGGTTTATAGGGGTTTATAGGGTTTATAGGGTTTATGGGGTGTATAGGGTTTATAGAGTGTATAGAGTGTATGGGGTACATAGGCTTTACAGGCTTTATGGGGTCTATGGGGCTTATAGGGTTTATAGTCATTGGGTTTATGGGGTTTCGGGTTTGGGGTTTATAGGGCTTAGGGTAAGGGCCTTGTTTTTTTGAGCTGTTCTCTCAGGTTCACCACGGTGATCTCGGCCTGTTCCAAAGGCCGCGCGCCCTGCCAACCACCTGAGCTTCCCGAAGCTTTGAATCCTAAGCCCTGCTTGGAGATTCATAAACATAAAATATGTAGCACGGTGGTAAGTATAGTTACCAGACGTATTGCCCTACTTATAACCACCCATGAACCCTAAGCCCTAACTCTTAAGCCCTGAAGCCCGACCCTAAGCCTAAGCCCTAGACAGACGGCTAAACTACCCGCTAACCCTAAACCTTAAGCCCTAGACCCTAAACCATAGACCCTTAAACCCTAAATCATAAACCCTTACACTCTCACACCCCCCCCCCCCCCCCCAAAACCTCAAACCCCTTCAAATCCTGAACCCCTCAAACTCTGAAAAGCCTAGGCCCTAAACTGCCCCAAGCCTAAACCCTAAACCGTAAACCCTAAACCCTAAACCCTAAACCCTAAACCCTAAACCCTAAACCCTAAACCCCAAACCCCAAACCCTAAACCCTCCCTCCCGACTAGGCAGCGAGTGGGAGGTGGCCATGGGCTTGTTGCGGAGCATGGCGCGACAAGAGGCAGGAAACCGCTAGTCGCTAGTCCAGAGCTTCAAGCTGTGTGCTTTTAAGCCCTAAACCCTAACCCCTAAACCCTAAACCCTAAACCCTAAACCCTAAACCCTAAACCCTAAACCCTAAGCAAGGGTTACAGGGGTCCAGGGTTCAGGGTATAGGGGTGCCTACTCATGTACCCCAATTGGTGAAATGACCCATGAAACTTCAAGCAAGGCAACATGAGTACTCTTTGGAGTGGAGACTTTACCGCACATTGCCATTTATGCTGGGTATGTCCCTCGACATACTGCGCACTTGCGCCTCCCTTGTGGCAGGGATTCAGGTGAGTCCATGGCTCTCTTTATTGTGCATTTTGCAGAATCAGTGTCGTGTGTATGTAGTGCAGGTTGAGCCAGACGCGATTTGCTATGCAGCCGCCGTGGCGCATGTTCAAGGACAGTCGGGAACAGCAAGCCATTTGCGCCTTAGGCTGAGAGGGGACTGCGGGCGAAGTTTCATGGGCCTTCCTTCTGGTACGATCACACTTGAGGGCGGGTAGGCAAAAAGCCTAGCGTTTTGTACCTGACTGGAGCTAGTACTGAAGCTATATCTGCGATTTCCCGCTACTTGTAATCCTGCGTGTCACTACCTTCGAGCAGTTTAGGGTTTCGGGTTCAGGCTTTAGGGTTTAGGGCCTTTAGGGTTTAGGGTCCAGGCTTTAGGGTTTAGGGTGAGCTCACAGGAGGGGACGATGCGGCCGGCTTTGCGGATCGACGTGGAGCCCTGGCGATGCCGCAGCCTGAACTGTGGGAACATGGGAATTTGAAACGTTTGGCGGATCAAAGTTGGGTTTTGCAACCCGGAATCCAAAAGACAACTCGGGATGTGAACACTAAACCGCGAAGGCTGAGAAGGAGGTCTGCCTGCTCAGTGCACATAGAGCCCTCACCAGCCGATCGTCCGAACACGACTTGGCTTTTGGGTTTAGGGTGAGAGAGGTTGCTAAACCCCAAACCCTAAATCCTTGCTTTGCGTATTGCGGGTTTAGAGTTGGGATGTCCCCCCAAATAACTATACCAACAGTCCTTAACAGGGATTAGAGTAGGGGGATACTTCAATCCTGATGAAGGACTGGTAGTATAAGGGGGAACATCCCAAGTTTGGGCTTAGGGTTTCTGAGGTTTCAGGGATGTCGTTGGGGTTTGGGGCCGCACCGCTGCCTGTCGGACTTGTCAGGCTCAAGGAGCTTTGGATCAAGCGCCGGCGGCCAAGAAGGGGTGCGATCTACGGGCGGTGTTTTTTTTTTCTGGAATTTGTGGGCGTGAGTGAGGAAGTTGAAAATAACTGGCGTGAGTATCGCCTCGCTTATAGGACTTTTAAGGATTTACGGGCGTCAGTTGGGCAACAAGGCCCATGTCCTTCAATTACGTGCGGACCCAACACAACCAATAATGAACCACGGGTTCGGCGACCCAGGTAAACCCTCAACCCCAAACCTCCCAACCCTGAACGGGCTTCGGGCTAGGACTTCTTTGGATCTTGTTTGGGAGCTTGGCGAACTTACTTGACATTGCGAGAGTGTCGGGCTTCAGATGCGGTTCTCGTTTTTTGCGGCTTGGGGTTCAGGTTTGGGGCTGAGGGCTTCGGCTTGTCGCATCAGTCGGTTTGCGGCCGAGGTCGCAGCTCAAGATCTGGTGCCCCAATTTTTGTCAACCCCAAGGGCCCCGTATCTATCGTAGAGAAGTTTGTAAAGTTAGGGTCAGGGGGGTTAGGGTTGCATTGGGCTTTGTATTCAGTCTCCCTGGACCCTAAACCCTAAACCCAAACCCTAAACCCTAAACACCCTAAACCCTAAACCCTAAACCCAAAACCCTAAACCCTAAACCCTACACCCTAAACCTGAGGTCTCCAGCCGGAGCGCGAGTCACTGCGGGCCGCAGCTCTGGAAATAGCAGGCGACATGCGCACTATGCTTATCTGGGCTTTTGGAGTACTATACTTGAATACTATTTTTTTGGTTCTGGGTTGCTATTATAGCTACTTATTTCTAAACAGGATATACATTTTTTGCAGGGTCTACTCTAAAGAGGGCTATAAGCTCCCCAAAAGAACCCACACAGCTGCGGTCCCTCATTTGGGTCACGCCTCAGTCCATGAGACGCGGCTGCTGCTTCGCTGCTCTGTCCTGTTCCCCATCTGAGGGGCTCGTGAATAAATATGGAGCTTACAAGGATGGGCGATTGGGCCTCATAATCCCCACAGTCAACCGTACAGAGGGCCTTTGTTTAAGGGATTGTAGGTTGGGATGTTTTTTCCTTTATAGAATAAGAGTCCTTCATAGGGATTGTAATTGGGGGTCCTTTAATCGCTATAAAGGATTACCCATCCTGGCAGGCGGACTTTTGGGGATACCCAAAACGCTATCGACCAGCAAATCAGTGATAATCAGCATGAAGCCTGGGCTTTCCCCCCTAAACCCCGAATCCAAAGCCCATGGTGATTTTAGGCCCTTTCACCACAGAGCCTTACTCAGAAAGCCTCACCAGTCAGCCCACAGTCAGCCCTATATCCTAGAGGCACCTAAACCCTCAACCCTAAACCCCAAACCCCACTAAACCCTCAACCCTAAACCCTAAACCCATCCGCAAGCTGCCGAAGGCACGACGGCCTTCTGGGCAGACTCGGCTCGTTCCACCGCTGAGGGTGCGCTGCAGGGAATCATCGACGAGGCGCCGTTGTGTCCTAGGTAGGATCTTCAGCGGGGACCTTATTCAGAGGGTCTATATCCCCGAGGGTCCCCCTACTCCTATCCCCTACTGTGGGGAAAGGCAGGGCTGTGTGCACTGGATGTCCCTCGCGGAAACTGGGAGGTCCTTGGCTGCAGCGAAGATGGTACCATGGGGGTCTGGCTCTTTAACGCCACGATACGCCGCAGCGTCCCCAGGAGCTGTTTTTTCGGCTGCTAGCGAATTTTTTTTTGGGGGCTTTTTTTAGGGCTTCAGGGGTCGGGTCTTAGGGGGTCTTAGAGGTTTAGGGTTTAGAGGTTTTGGGGGGGTTTGGATGGTTAGGGTTTAGGGGTTTAGGGATTCAGGGTTCAGGCTAAAAATAGGGCAGCCTTTGACCCATGTGAATTTTAGGGGGCCCATGCCATAGCCTATCAGCTTTATGATACTTTTTCATGGTTTACAAGGGCATACATTGGCTGATTTTGTCGGCCCAAGCAGAGCTTGGAAATTATCTTTCGAGTAAGAGACCTGAAAATATTCCTAGATGGTCAGTTCTCAGTGTGCTGGTCGCCTGGTGGTGCCCTAAGTGTATTGCAGCTGCTACCATTACATCAAATCGTATCAATCGTATCTGAACACTCAAGGCCCAAGCACATCTAGCCGCCCTCTGGGCAGGTTTGGCTAGTGGCGGCGGAGAGCCTGTGCTTTATGGTTTGGGGCTTATATAGGGGAAGCAAGACGTATTTGCCGACCTCTAGTGAGTGTCATTTCGCTGTCCCGAGGGCATAGAGGTTATCCTAGGTGATCCCCAAACTCCCACAAGCCCTACACTGCCTATACTATTAACCCTTTCCCAAACCCCGCAGGATATCTTCCAAATAATAAAGACCCTAAACCCTCAGCTTGAAGTGTAACCCTAACCCCTCAACCCTAAACCCTCAAAACTGGGCTCACTTGTGAGCCTAGTTAAAAAGAAGAAAAACCTGAAACCTTTGGCAAGTTCTGGCAGATCCTAAACACTAAGTGCCACCTTCCGGGTGCGCGAGGTGCGCAAACCTCCAGGGCGGTACATCGGCTCTTGGCTGTCATGGTGCGCCCCCTTGTTGACAGCATGTGTTCTTAGCTTGGGTTGAGGGTTTACAGGTTTGGGCGGTCTTGAGAGTTTAGGATTCAACTGAGGGTCAGGAATTAGGGGGTTGGGGCCAAGTCTAGGGGCTTTCGCAGTTTTGCGTTCGGAGGTTCGGTTGTTCCAGAGCCTTGTTCCGGGAATTGCTGTGCTGGACGTGGGTGGGGGCTTTGGATGAGTGCGCTGGCTCGAAAACCTTACGCTCAGTGTGGAAAGCATGCTTGGCCTCGACACTGAGTGTCCTACCCACTTGAGGCAAGTTTCTCGCTGCTTTTGCTAGGGCCTGGATTCCATGAGTCTAAGCTCTACGCCCACAACCCAAACTTAAGTCGGTCCTCATTCAACACCTGACATCCTCAACCAAAAAATCATACAGCTAAAAAACAACGTCAAGCTTCAATCCCTTGTGGCTTGCACAGTTGTCTAGGACCCGGAGTAGGCCCTTATTCCTTTCTTTAGGGTTGGGGTTCCCTTAGTACCCTTTATTCCTAGGTTACTCCTGGGTCTAGTTGTTCCTGAGGAGGACCAGCAGATCCCACGGGTACCTCCTACATACTCAGCAGCCATCGGCGCATGCGGGCGCGCATCTTCCTCAGACGGATGATGTGACCTTAAACCTCAACCCTTATGAACCCTGGTATATGTTGTATTTCCAGGTAAGATTTAAGGGCCAACCTCGTGAGTGTGCAAGACCTGATGTATTTTCATAACATCTGCTGTGCTCCAAAACCCTAAATCCTAAACCCTAAACCCTGTATAAACCCTAAACCCCTTGGCCGTCTCTTAGGCACAGGACTGGCCAGCTGCACTGCAGCTGTTGCGCGACATGCAAGGTGGGGAGTTCCGAGTTGCAACCTGACAGCCGAAATCTGCCACACCCTTACGCCTAGTTCCATGTGTCGAGAGTGTCCCCATATAGGCCCTTATGGACCTGTGCATTCGAAAGCTGTATTCTGGGTCTTTAATACATGTTTTTGCTTCTGGGCCCCTATTGCAGCTACTTGTAGCTAAAAAGTGCTGTATTCTGGGTCTTTAGTACATGTTTTTGGTTCTGGGCCCCTATTGCATCTACTTGTAGCTAAAACGTGTCTTTTTTCCAGGGTCTACTCCAAAGTAGGGTATTTGGTATGCTGGCACACGAATTCCAGAATCAGAGGTCCTAGGTGCACCCTCTGCGCTATAAGCCAAGCCGACCTCGCCTTTAGCCCGCAATCGGCTCAGCACAGGAAGCCAGTAGACTTGTGAATTTGGAGGTAAGCCGTTGTAACCTACCCTAAACCCTAAACCCTAAACCCTAAACCCTAAACCCTAAACCCTAAACCCTAAACCCTAAACCCTAAACCCTACTGCACTGCTTTGCGGTGTTCGGGTCCAAAGAACATGTTGGCCTTCGAAGACTTGCACGCTGATGTGGGAAGGCAGCTGACTGGAACAGAACACCTTGTCTCTTTAAGCTCCACAAGGCCCGTGGCCCGGATGCACCCTAAACCCAAACCCCCGAAAACTCAAAAACCCCTAAAGCCCGAAGCCCTAAACCCCTAAACCCTGAAACCCTAAGCATCCCTCGACCTGCCTTTAAGGCCTAACGTTTTAAAGCGCCCCCTCCGGCAGTGCTTCCATGCTCCCTGCAAATGCGGAATGGACAGCGCCCGTGGACTGGAGATCCCGGGGTGTTGCTGAGCAAGCGGCCCCTGTCCGCGGCGGGACAGAGACTTGCTTTGGGGTAAATGGGGTTAGATCCCAAGCCACCCTTGATGAAGCGTGTTTGTTCAGGGTTTGAATTTGGGGTTTAGGGTTAGGGTGTTGCTAAACAGTAAACAAAAATGGGTACCTGGCTCTGGGGCTTGATACCACGCAAGGGACCTACTTGCGGAAGCCAAGGATACTTGCTGGAGCTTCTGGCAGCCAGACCGTCCGCAGGCCTCCCCCCCTGAATTCAGGGCGTATAGGGTCTGGCGGGCGGGTTTATAGGGTGAGGCCCAAGAAGACTAAGTGGTAAACCGTAAACCCGAAACCCTAAACCCAAAAGGCCTGCGGGGCTCAGGGCTGTTCAATCCACACGGATTGTCCTGAGGAACTCCAGGTCTTGCTGGCTCCTGCTGCGTAACCGTAAACCCTAAACTAATCTCATGAACTTTCTAGTGCATCAGAACCCAAAGTTCATCGGAACGGTTTGGGGATGGGTTCTTTGCGTTTTGGTGAAGGCACTGGAGTCTTTTGCAGGGGGTTTTAAGGGACAAACCTTCGGGCGTCTGGAGCATCCTGGACCTACCTACCACACCTTAGGCTGGGGTTTGGGGTAGTTTAGGGTTTAGGGTTTAGGGTTTAGGGTTTATTGCAGCGTATGGGGCCATGCACACCAAGGCCCCTAAGTTCGGCCCTGAGCCTAAGCCGAAGCATTCTGTCAGCCGGCCAGGTATCCTACCCTGCCTACTCTGATTCAGAGGCTATTCTGGGTGGGCCCTACACCTACACCCTACACCCTGAAACCTAGACCCTAAACCCGAAACCCTAAACCCTAAACCCCAATTCAGTTGGCAGCTTTTCCGCTGCTTTCAGGGTCCTTGATGCATTTGGGGTCGGAAGTCTGGGCTTAGGGTACCCTTTTTAAAGACCAGGTCGGACTCATCTCCTTCTGTCCCATGACAGGGTCCCATAGCTATCCCAAACTTTATTCTGGACGCACCCACCACGCATATACACATACATATACATATACAGAAATATATTTATATATATATATATATATATGTATGACAAGAGTTGGTGGTACTTTCTGGTGTTTCCACTACCAAAAAGTCTTGCGCCTGATTTCCGAAATACCAAAGGGCTTTTCGGACATTCCCAATTTCTGACTCGAGGATGTTGATTTCGGAGTATGTACCCTAAATCCTGAACCCTAAACTAAGCGGCCACCCGAAACCCTATCAACCCCAAAACAACCTCAAGCAACTCAATAAAAACCTCTAAAAACCCCCTAAAGCACCTGAAGCAACTCAATATCTTAGGGTAGTTACTTGGTGCCTAGTGTGGGCCCTTAAAGGGGGACCCCTTTAATATCCCGAACAGACTCCTACAATTTAAGGGCCCATACCTCCGAACCCTTTCAAGAGGTAAAGGACCATACTAACGGCCCATGAAATTAGACAACCAAATCCCAAGAACAACCCCTAAAACCCAACAGAAAACCCTAAAACCCAACAAACAAACCCACAAGACCCAATAAAGCCAAAAAACACACACACACACACACACAAAACCCCCACCCCCCCTAATCCCGAAAAGTTCTCGTGGAGGCAAGACACCAAAGAGGAAGCCGCAGAAGCGGCTCGGATGGCTAAATTGCGCGTGGGGCGTTGCAATTCTCAAGTGCTTGGGTTTAGGGTTTAGGGTTTAGGGTTTAGGGTTTAGGGTTTAGGGTTTAGGGTTTAGGGTTTAGTAATTTAGGGCTTAGGGCTTAGGGTTTAGGGCTTAGGGCTCAGGGCCTAGGGCTTAGGGCTTCGGGTTCAGGGTTTAGGTTTCAGGGTTCAGGGTTCAGGGTTTAGGGTTTAGGGTTTAGGGGAGGACGGGAGGGGGGAGGGGGCTTTCAACCCTAAACCCCAAACCTTACACGTAGCATCATATGCTCATATACATATATGTTGAGGGCCTATGGAGGCAGCCTGAACGCCTGCAGCCATACAGTTCTTGAGGCCACATCCAGCGCGCCGTTGCGACGCGGGGGTGAAGATTTGCTGAACTCCCTCGCGCCTCATCTCCTCATTTGTGTTTTAGGGCTTAGGGTTTAGGGTTTCTGGAGGTTGGGTTTACGAGCTAGGGCTTGAAATATTTCGACATCGGCTTCCAGGGGGGGGACCTGTGAGAGTTAGTAGTTGGGATGTTCCCCCTTATACTAGCATTCTTTAGTAGGGATTATAGTACCCCCGACTATAATCCCAACCTAAGGACTGTTAGTATAAGGGGGAACATCCCAAGCTACTAGTTCTTTTGGCCAGTTCCAGTCTGGGGGCTGGTTGGGTAGGTATTCCCCTGTCCTACAATTTGGGGCCTCGTGTTTTGTGGTGTGATCGCTACCTTACTTGGGAGTATTCCCTGCTAGTTCCTCACGCATTCTTGTATAGGTAGACTTCGTTGTTGACAGTAACACGGTTCAGATTTGAAAGGTTCATAGAAGGTATTGAAGGTATTGAGCCCCACCTGGCCCCAACGTTCATTACATTCGTGCACTCACAGAGGCCCGTCCCCAAAGATACTCCGACCGGATCGACCATGGCCTAAAGCCATACAAATGAGAGGCGAGGCCTAAAGCCTACAGCCCCCCAAATGCCCCAAAACTCTACACTGGACCCTAAACCCTAAACCCTAAACCCCCTAGAACCCTAAGCCCCCAAATGCTAAACGACCCTAAACCGCTCAAGCCGCGCTCTCCAGTACAAGGCTTTCCATCATCCCTGGAACCTCTTGGATCCTCCACGAACCTCAGTTAGGGTTTAGGGTTTAGGGTTTAGGGTTTAGGGTTTAGGGTTTAGGGTTTAGGGTTTAGGGTTTAGGGTTTAGGGTTTAGGGTTTAGGGTACAAAGCTGAAGCACAAAAGAAACACCAAGAAGCAGCACCTAGGTTTAGGGTTTAGTGTGGTTTGTAGGATTTGGGGTTTAGGTTTTGCAGGGTTTATAGAGTTTATAGGGTTACAGGGTTTAGGGTTTCGTACAGGGTTTAGAGTTTAGGGTTTAGGGGCCCTCACGCCTGGCAATGTTTGCCAGCTGTCGAGGTGCCAGTGCCCAATGCTGCGGCCGAGAGTTGCTCGGTAGCGTTTCGAATTTTCATGGCTGTCTATATGTAGATAGAGGGAGGCGCAGAGAGAGAGAGAGAGAGAGACTGGGAAGGAGGGAGAGTTACAGAGAGAAAGAGCAAGATAACGAATTAGAAAGAGAGAATGTTAAAGCCCTTAGGAATACAGAAGCACCCTTAGCATCGGCTGCGCGACCGCGGTGTCGGCCCTGAACCCTCATACCCACGGAAGAAAAATGCGTGCGAGCGTGGGTGGGGTGGGCATGTGAGTGAGTGAGTGAGGGAGTGCGTGGGAGAGTGCGTGAGTGGGCGAGTGCATGAGTGCGTTAGTGGGTGAGTGGGTGAGAGGGTGAGAGGGTCTTGGGCGAGCAGAGGGAGAGAGAAAGAGAGAGAGAGAGAGAGAGAGCGCGTGACAGAGAGAGAGAGAGAGATAGACAGATAGTTGTTGGTGTTTGTTTTTGGTTTCCTAGTGACCCTAGTGCTTGTCAGTTCAAGGGGGCGATGTTTGAAAGGTGACTGCTTTGTATTTTCTAGCTGCCACGTCCTATGTACAATTATATACATGTATATATACATATATATGTAGGATATAGAAGGACATCGCATCCTAAACGTCGTAACTAACGCGAATAAAAAACAAACAAGGTCTCCTTAACTCTTGTTTTGAGACGGAGGCGCCGGTCTGCAGTCACCGCCTGCCGCTTCGCTACGGACGCCCAGCGACCCGTCCAAGCCCTCGCTGGCGTCGCCGAGAGAGGCGGGACTTGGTCTAGGGTTTAGGGTTTAGGGTTTCGGGTTTAGGGTTTAGGGTTTCGGGTTTAGGGTTTAGGGTTCAGGGTTTAGGGTTTAGGATTTAGGGTTTAGGGTTCTCGAATGAATGGCCTGACGGAGAGGGACAGACTGGGTGGACGAGGCAGCGAAACAGACGCACCCGACAGCTCTACCCGATAGCCTGCAGCCAAAGACCTTAAGCAGAGTGGCTTTCAGGCTCGAAGTTTTTTTGCTGAACCCCCGAATCCTTGCCGGGACCTACCAAGTAGAGTACAGACGCTTAGGGAGCCCTTCATCTGTACCCTCACGTCCCCTCAACATTGCCTAGAGGTCACGCACTATCTAGATAAACCTAGGTGGAGTCAAGCGTCATTCGAGGTATTCTCAGCCTGTAATCTGTGGATGTTTCGGGTCAAGGTCCCTAAACCCCAAACTTTAAACCCTAACCCTAAACCCTAAAGCCTAAGCCCTAAACCCTAAACCCCTTGAATCACCCAGGTCAAGATCCACTTCGATACCCCCCGAGCTGCTCCCGCCACCAACAAGGCCCGGTGGCAGCTTGCGAACTTCTAGGACGTTTTTTGTACCGCAAATGGGGAGGGTTTAGGGTTTGAGTCGTGTGATCCTGGTACTGTCAGGACACGACCCGAAGTCGGTGTTATTGTTGACTTTTAGCCAGAAAGTTGGTCTCATCTGCGTGCTTTGAGACTTGGGGTAACTGGTATAGGATGATCTGTGGACGATGAAACGTTTGGGGTCTTCTAGACCCACAAGGGGTTTGTCGACGGAAAGCTTTGGATGAGGGCTGTTTGGTGTGACCCAAGCCGGTTCCTGATGCGCGCGCAGGCTGCTGGAGACAAGACGGGGCAAGCGAAGGAGGTGCCAAGTGCCACAAGTGCAGTCCCGGTACCTTCAATGTCTCCTGGCAAGGCTTCTTGGCCAACCTGTAGGGTTGAGGTTTCCAAGCTGTCGGACACGAAGGAGTTTAACAATGTTGTGCATGACGTTGGTGCGATCACTGAGTGGCAGGCCCGCAGGCAGGGCATTCCACACCTCACCAGCCGAAAGGAGCTATCGCTTTCAATGGTAAACCCTAAACCCTAACCCCCAAAAACCCTAAGCTCTGGATCTCCAAACTGCTTAGCAGCTCCAAGCCCAGATCTTCTGTATAGTCAACTCAACACCCCGAAAGCCCAAAAGCCTAGAACCCTCTTGCCAAGAGCCCTAGGAGGCTCCCCTGCCTCCACCCACTGCCCGGTCCGCGCCTGCTGACTGGCAACACCACCACCACCACCACTACCTAAAACTCCAATCAGCCCCAAAACCCGAAAACCAACTGGCAGCCACTTGTGGCGGGGGGGGGGGTGGGGGAGGGGGCGGGGGGAGGGGGGGAGGGGCAATTCCAAAACCCTAACCCTAAACCCTAAACCGAACACCCTAAACCGAACACCCTAAACCCCTCCTCCCCCCCCCCCCCCCCCCCCCCTGAGAATTACAACATCGGGGCTGCTGAGCAGATCAGGCATCTGGCCGGCCACGGGCGTCCAAAGTGGTGAACCGAAAAGCCTTCCAGGCCGCTGGTTCCGGGCTTAGGGTTAGGGGTCTAGGGTTAGGGGTCTAGGGTTTAGGGTTTAGGGTTTCGGGTTTGGGGTTTTGGGTTTTGGGTTTCGGGTTTAGGGTTATAGGGTTGAGGGTTGAGGTTTTTGGTTTAGGGTTTAGGGTCGGGTCTTGGGGGACTGTTGCCGGCCCGGACACCTCTCGTGTGGCCTCTAAAACCCTTTGCGATCTCTACTGTATAGACCCACCTACCAAGCTTCACCATAAACACCTGAAACCATGCTAAAGACCTCCAAGATTCCGAGTGCGTTTCAGGCTTTTGGGGGGTTTAGGATCTTAGCTTGAACTTACTAAGTGGGGTTGTAAGAAAGCTTCTAGCCTCACAAAAAAAGGTGTGCACATATTTCAAGTAGGCTTGGGTGAGGTTGAGGGTTCAGGTCTTCAGTTTTTTTTTCTATTTTTTAATATTTTATTGTTTCTTTTTTTGTTGGGGGGTGGGGGGGGGGGGGGGGGGGGGGGGGTTCAAGGCTTGAGGACTTCACGCCAAACCCAAACCAAACCCCAAACCCGAAACCCTAAACCCCAAATCCAAAATCCTAAACCCTAAACCCCAAGCCTTAAACCCCAAACCCTAAACCCCAAACCCCAAACCCTAAACCCTAAACCCCAAACCCCAAACCCTAAACCCTAAACCCCAAACCCCTAAACCCTAAACCCTAAACCCCAGTCCCTCCAGGCATGTCGGCAAGGAGATGTCGGCGCCGTGTATGCCTGGGACCAGCGGAAGTCCTTGGGCGGCGGCTCCTACGGAGAGGTGAGAGGGTTTAGGGTTTAGGGCTAGGGTTTAGGGTTTAGGGTTTAGGGTTTAGGGCTAGGGTTTAGGGTTTAGGGTTTAGGGTTTAGGGTTTAGGGTTTAGGGTTTAGGGTGTAGGGTTTAGGGTTTAGGGTTTAGGGTTTAGGGTTTAGGGTTTAGGGTTTAGGGTGCACAGAAGAACTATAACAGCCCGAAACCAAGCCTATTGTCACTGGTGGCATGTTTCACTGTGCATATACATAACTGGCAGCGCCGGCCATGATTGTGAATAGGTTCGGGGTTGGCCTTGGTTGCCCAGTGGTACCCTTTACCCTTTTTTTTTGGTTCTGGGTTCCCTTATAAATTAGCCAGCCAAAAAAGGGTGCCCTTATTATAAGAGGGTTGCTGGGGTACCAAGTAGCTAATCTCCACAGCATGCGGCCGTCAATCTTCATCGCAGCCGTCAACAGCACCAAGCCCCTCGACCCTGTGAAGCCCGAAGAAACGCTAATCTGGGTTTTGGGTTTTGGGTATGGGGTTTAGGGTTTAGGGTTTAGGGTTCAGGGTTTAGGGTTTAGGGTTTAGTTTAAGGTTTAGGGTTTGGGTTTAGGGTTTAGGGTATAGGGTGTAGGGTGTAGGGTTTAGGGTTCAGGTGTTGAGAATTTGTCGTTTAGCTTCTTGGTATGACAATTGCTCCAACTGTCGTCATCTTGGCGATGTGACCGGAAGCTATCTGGGCAACCTTCCGAATTTCTGTTTAGGGTTTAGGGTTTAGGGTTTAGGGTTTAGGTTAC